>CM062819.1:592648017-592870517 GCA_031772625.1 Pinus tabuliformis
CAACATCGTGATCAGATGATGAGGTGAAGACATCACGACAACCAAGATCAGAAAACTCAGGATGTTGGTTAGCTTCCTCATGGTTGGATGAATAACACAGAGGGATAGATGAGAAGGAAGGATGTTCACTCTCTGCATTTCCAGAAAGAGCAGATGAAATATCAAGTGGATTTTCAATGAATGATTGGTCCTCTCCATTGTTGGATGATGGCCTGACATCTGGTGTGTCCTGCGAATGATCAAAAATGGGTGCTTTCGTGGACGGAGATACACATGAAAAATTAGGGATGGCAGGATCACCAAGGAGGTCAGGAAAAAATAGAGGAGGTACGGATAGACAGGGATGGTCCTCTGTTGTCGGTGGATGTTCAAGCTCCCAGTCATGCTCTTCATGAATGTCAATGCATGTTGGTTGTGCAACACCAAATCTGTCGATAGATCGATCCTCATTCAAAATAGGTGTAGAGTCTAGAATGGATGAACACAAGATAGTGTCATCCAGAGGATTATCCCAGTTCGAAGATGAAGGTTGAGGTACAAAATACATGTAACGAGGTATGAGACTCACAACCAAGTCTGTGAAAAAATCGAAAGGAGTGATGCCGGTAGGATGTGATGGTTGAACAGATGTGTGTGCATGCTCTCCCACATCACACTGCAATGGTGGCACTGCTTGACGAGGGAACGATGGATAGTCACTTGTGATAGTGACCGTGTCCATCTGTGATTGCACAACTCCATCACTGAATTACGCTGAGCAGGGTTTGAGCTTGAACTTCTTCTTGGCATTGACAGATTGGAAAAAGCAGTACTTGAATCTATCCATGAGATACTGAAATTTCATCTTACTTTTCAGTGCTTCAAACATGAATAGACGGAAGCACTCCAAAAACTCCATAGGTGACTTGTGCGGGGCATTTCATTGTTTCTACATTTTTTTATCAAACAATTCAGGATCAAAATTGTGGAAAACAGATTTGATTATATCGTTGAACTGCTTGAATGAGTGCACGGAGTTATGAGGTAGTGTGCCACACCATTGTGATGGGTGGTCGCGAAGTGTGTGTGTGAGGAGCGAACACACCTGTATTTCATTAAAATCTTCCATGCCTTTCATGAGCACATGGAAGTCATATAATTTATTAGTCCAAGCTACTTTGCCTTCACAATCATACGTGAGTTGTGACAAGTGATCCCATAACTCCCTCTCGATGTGAAATATATGTCCGTTGGATACAAATTTCAAAGGGCGAACTATAACAAACTCCATGATAGATGTGCGAAGATTCAAAAGAGATGATAAGGGCTCAGCTTGTCATCTAGCCCTCCTTCTAGCACCAAAATGTTGACAGTGTTGGACCTGCCAACATGTCAGGGGATCTCCCCAGTAAGAAGTCCAATTAGACCTCAGACCGTTTGGTGTAGGAGTCCCAACAATGGGTCGTACGGTAATGATTTGACTGCGATTTAACATAGAGGCAAATAAGATAACTCTGTTGGTCACAAGGCTGTGATAGTTGTAGTGAGCCAAGGAAGGTGAATGAGAGGTTCTAACACATGAGCGCTGAGGTGAGTGTGCCCCTTGGAAACCTGTGATAGTACGGAGTTAAGAAGGGAACACACGAGCAAATATGCATCACAACATGGAAGGCAAGTTAACTAGCAATCCAAAGTGATGGTTAAACCGATAACACATTTCAGAAAGATTCGTACGTACATACACAGATAACTGTACATTCATGTGTAAGAAAACATATACATATATCATTTAGAGTATACCAGATAGCATAGAATACAATAAAACATATGCATGAAACGTGTTGGCTCTTGTTATATTAAGAAGTGTAAGTTCCATTCATATAATACATCCATGTCCAACCACTAGTTCCCACAGCAGAATGTTACAACCACAACCGCCTGCTCCTCCAAAGAGATATACTAGCTCTGCGTAGTGGAGAAGCTATGACTCATTACAATATTGTCCAATCTCTCTCTAAGATAGTCTTATCATAAGCTTGGCTAACCAAAAGCCTTTACAATGAGTTATGAGGTTCTAGTTATAGCAAAGAGTGGCATGACCATTGACATTCCCCTTTGTGACATTTCATCTACCCTCATGACTCTTCATCTACTCTATGACTGTTACATCCAACTATTGACACTTGAACTTCCACTTGACAAGACATTACATTAGAATGCACATGTGCTCATGTGAGATAAAATGGCTTGAGAAAGCCATGCAACACATCACTGACACTCGGTCCATTGTGGTGAGACCAACTCTTTGACATGCTTGTGATGGTGAAGGTGGTGAGTCAATGCCAAGCTTGGTTTTCTGTGATGGTGTGCATGCGCTCAATGGTTACATCTTGCTGAGGTGAACTCTTTCTTCTGTTGCATCTGGGTGCATTGGTATGGCTCCTCCATACAACTCATCTGCTAGCATGTGCATGGTCTTCTTGGATGCGGTTGAATCAACAACACACTGATGCATAGTGTCCATGCTGATCTTCTAGTGTGTGCTGGTGGTCATGTGGATCAACTATCAACTACATGTTCAGCTCCATTTGGACTTTCCTTTTGTCTTCACCTTGGTGAGTGTGTTGAATGGGTGGGATCACGTGCATGTGGAAAATGACATGCATGTTGCTAAATTCCCTTGCATGCAACCAACAACACTGCTCACCACGTCTACTCCGTGCCAGCTATTGGGATGGATCTATAACTTGTACGCGCATAGTTTCATCCATGAGTGCATGTTTCGCCACCTGCTGTACCTATTCCTGCTACAACTCATGCTGTCGTCTATGAAGCTCTTGTTCTTCCTTGAGTTGTTCCTTCAACAAATGCAACTCCTTCTCTGTTACGTTCTCTGTCTTCACACGATATTCATGTCATGCTGTCACCTCATAGCCTGAGTCTCCAAAGTTTCTTTCATCACAAGTGTATATGCTTGAGCTTGCAACTTTGTTCCACCTTTGTGTTTTCAACAACCTTCCTCTTGCATTCATTGCATCCAGTATGCTGATTTCAGCTGTTGTTCATGGTGTTGCTTGATGTGATGCTGCTACTATCATATCTTGATGTCCTTGTTTACAAACAACTTGATGTCTTCGTGGGTAGGCAATTTCATAGACACTTGATCGACTGCATCCCCAAGTGTTCCCTGAATGGTGTCTTGGACTTTCCTCTCCTAGAAACCATTGTACCTGTACTGCTGAGAGGCACATGAACACCTGCGATACCTTGAGACATGGCAAGACTCATTGCAACATAAAGGTTACACAATTTCCACCAGGAGGTCAAGAGATTGACTTCCAAAACTATGCAAGGCATAGTCTGGGCTACTAGGAGGCTGACTGACTATTGGAACTATGCAATGCACAATCTAGGCTGGCTGTTGACTGCTAGAATTGTGCAATTCCCAATTGTAGCTAGCAATGGTTGTAGGCTCAGTGACTTCATTACACAATTTTCTAGGCCAGCAGGCACTGCCCCTCAGAATTGCACAATGCAAGACTAGAGGATAGTCACTGGGAAGAAATGCGCATTTTCTAAGAGGAAGACAGAGCCTTCCCTCTTAGGATTGTGCAATGCAATCTTGGTGAGGCAAAGTTTGGTCCAAGGCTGCCCAGACCTGCCGATGGGCAACTGAAAGTGAATGTGAATGTGAATGCATGGTGATACTAAGTGTAAGCATAAGTGAATGATTGTGCATGCAAAAAGTGAATGAAATATTCAGAAAACGAAACAACATGTAGGTGAGGCGAGTTGTTGAATTGACGACTGTTCGTGAAAAACAATTTGATGCATCTGACAACAATGAGATGTTAACGAAAACTGAAACGGTACTAGTACAAGCTAGTATGTATCAAAACGATAGCAAGCGCTCACTGAAATAAAGCTGACAACATTCATACAAAGCGAAACACAAAAAGCGCAAGAAATGCAACACAAGACATGAAAATCGGGCTCGCCGCAAAAATACTGAGTTGAATGTGCCGATGACTCCTAGATGTAATGTATGATGTTAGAGTTGCAATATCGATGCTAGGAAAGAGATCTGAAGCGTTCAATGGATGAGTTTCGATAAAATCGAGGTTGCGACTCGCATGCCACAAATATAGGGAAAGCGACACTTGGTGGGAGGTTTCTGAAATGATCCTTGCACGTAACCTCCAACTGTTAAAAATAGATCCCTAAAACAAGGGATTCTTTTGCATGCTGCCTCGGGAGAAGCAGCCCGTGCATGCAAGTCAAGCTTGGTCCCGAAGCGAACCACTTAACTCAACTGTACATGCAACAGTGTGCTCATCTGGGAGGAAAAAATGTGCATTTCTAGGAGGGATCTGGGCTGGCTGCCCAAGAGATTTGAGCAACTTTTGGGCAGAGCAGCTGACTGCTACCTAGGATTGTGCAATTCCTGGGCTGAGCAACCCTACTAGGAATAATTGTGCAATTTTATGGATGAAGCTTGAATGGCAGAATTGCGTAATTCTGGAGCCCAGTAGGCTGTCAGACAGAACTATGTAAATTCTGGAGGGAAGGTTGGTTTCCCTCCATAATTATACAAATTTTTGAGGGAGCTGCTCAGCCTACAGCTGGACCAAATCCAGGACAACAACTTGTGAGGGGAGTGCAACAAGTTCTTATGGACAGGCTGTCTTTTTGCAAGAAAATCACTGAAGCTTGTGTACTTGACAAAGCAAGACATGCTGCTATGAAAGGTTGGTAGCGAGGCTCCAAAACGAAGCTAAGGAAAAATTTTGGAGGGTGGTTGTAGCTGCTATAGCAAGCCCTCAATCAACAAATTTTAAAATTTCGAAAATCACCTAATAAATCTCTTCAATATTTTCACGATCATTTTATTCACTTCTGTTATGAATTTCTTAAAGATGAAGTTGACTGGGAATTTTTGGAGTAAGGATTTTAGTATCTTGTTCACATTTCTAAGAATCTGAATGAGTTAGAATCTTTCAAACCTCTCCCAACATACCTCACTGTTATAGCTTACAAATATGATATGGACAAGGTTATTATCTCAAGTGACCCTTTGTTCCCTTCTCATCAAACAACTCTAGCTCTGTAAGTCGAGGTGGGAGAAGTTGAGAATCCACCTGTTGATCTATCTCCATCTCCTCCTACCCCACTTGCTTAGGATTTATTTGCATATTTGGACTATAACTCTGATGTTTTTCATGTGGTCTTATCTCCTCATCCTCCATCCTTTGGTCCCTTTGATCCTCTGAATTTTGGTGTGTTGTGTTCATCCGTCTCAGATCTCACATGTGATGTTCACGAGGATGAAATTTTGGATGGAGTTGGTGTTGAACAGCCAAGCTGCGATATACCTTTTATTAGTATGTGTGGGAATAATAACAAGAATCTACGATGAAGGATGACCTCCTTCTATCCACACCTCATCTATTATATCCTAACATCTTCCATGATTTTTCCAATTCTGTTCCATCTTGTGAAAATTCATTACCAAATGTGTCTATCTACAATCATTTGCAGAATATGTGGAATGCCAAGTTTTCATTTAATTGTGGAGAGAAAAAATCTATCTTCCCCGATCCTCCCAATATCTCATCTTACCTTTCCAGAAACATAGAGGGTGAAATTTCTCGTTTTTCATCATCCCCTCTTTATCATTCATCAGATCATGAGGATGTCATTGCCCATCATCTTGAATTTTTGGATTGTGGTTCTCATGATCTTTTCATTCATTCATCTGATGTAGATTCTTATTTTCCTATTGTTGATATTTCTAAGCCATCAGTCTTTGATGATCCATCTTCTGATGAATTGGAGACTCCTCAAGTTGTCAAGGCACTTCAGCTCGAGATGATGGTTATGTCAGGTTCTCGTAACCTTGAGGTTAGTTCCACTCTTGATAAAAAATTTGTTGAATCTTTCTAGGCTCCTCATCACTCAGTGGATAGAATTAAAAATTAATCTATTTCATAGTTTTTAGATCCTCCATTGGAGTCACAAGATCCTATTTCTCAAGCATTAGAGGAGTCGTATGTAGCAAGCATTGTTTCGAAATAGAAGTTTTCTTCTTTCTTCATGTTTGCTCATTTTTTGAGTTCAAAGGTGTGTACATGCTTTTCTTCCACACACAATGTGATAGGACACCATGATACATCCACATAGTGGCTTTCATGTGCTTTTCATATTTACTTTTATGTGGATGAATTCAAGATTCAAATGTATTGGTTTACATTGTTTTATCTATCTTATTTTTGGTTTGCTTGCATTTCTTTCTTGTTGATCATGCTCTCACCGTCATGGGCCAACAAATGTGCCAATGGCTGCATTGGAAGTATCACTTTACGTGAGTTGGCATATGCTCTGCTTAGGTTAGGAGTAGGAGTAGTGTTTTCTTTTCTTATTTGTTTCCTGATTTGTTTACTTTTTTTCTTTATCTTGCTTCTTTCCTTTGTTTGTTTTCTTTTGCACCCGTAGGTTAGTTTCTGCATGAAACCGTGTTTGGCTTCTTAAACAAGCAAGGTGAAATCCAAGAGGAACTTGTACAACTATCAACACTTGGTTATTTGTCTATTCCCTCTCCTTATGTGAATCTTGCATTTCTTCTAGTCGATGATACCTTGATGGAAAATATGTTCCTTTCAGAGAGAGTCATGGTGGAATCACAATGCTTGCACTCTTAGCTAGTACCACCTACTCTAATCAATTTTATATTTTCGGTTAACCCTTGTCAACTTAGTAAGGTAGGGTAAGGAGAGGGGGAATACTTTAACAAGTATGTGAGAGGTAGATATAAATATCCTTCTTTGAAGGGACAACATCTTCTGCTTTGAATAAGTTGGGATCCCTCTTTCACCTGATGAAATAAATAAGTTCCTATGCACAGTCCTCTAAAAAATAAAAATAAAATAAAGGGCGAAAGAAATGAAAGGATTCATTTGTAGAGAGGTGAAGCAGCTAACTCTGCCGAGGTACTATCCAGGTTCGCTGGTAGTGGATCAATTCTTGTGTTCTTGAAGTGACTCTGTCAGTGTACGGTCTAGGCCTAATGGAAGTGGAGCAACACGAGAGATGCAACTAAAACTCTAGTAATCTATTTTACTTGTGCATCTATATACCCCTTATCCCTAATCAAAACAACTCAATTTGACTTCTCTTGGTATGTGTTCTGCCAATAAATAGAAGAGTTAGACTCGCTTTTCATGAGACAAGGTCCATACCGAGAGCTGAAGTTCTACCAGTGTGTCGCCAAAGTTATAATGACTACAACCACCCTCCAAAATTTCGCCTATGCTTTGATTTTGGAGCCTCCCTTCTAAACCAAAAAAAATCATCTTGCATTGATCTAGGTACTTATGCTTCAATTAATATTTATTATTTTCATCCTAGCTTGTGTTTCTCACTTAGTTTTTTTTTTCTAACCCACAAGTCATTCTCTTGACTTGGTCCTTGACAATTCTAGGCTTGCCTTAGAGAACTGCACAATTCTTGAGGGAAATTGGCCTTGCTCTTGGGAATTGTGCAGTCTTAACTGCCAGTGACCCTTGAGCTCAGGAAATGTGTAGTACTGGATGGTAACTAGCCTTGAGCTAGGAATTTGCGCAAACAGGAGAGGTAGGCCAGAGCCACTCAACCCATAAATTGTTCATAACCCACTGTGCTTAGAAACTTCTTAGTTCTTGAACTAGAGATTTTGCCCCATCCTTCTAAGAAATACACAATATTTATGGGAAATGCATGGCAGTTTTTCCCAAAAAAGATAAAATAAATCAAAAAGCATCCATAAAAAATAGGTATCTATTTTAGCAACATGAAGGAGGCACTTGAGTTATTTTGGAAACTGTTGCCAAGTGTTGCTTTTTCCTTGACTTTAGACATGAATGTCATAAACCCTAACCTGAACAAATCTATTTATTCAACACTGTGAAAGATCATTTGCATATCCAATCTTGGAGCTCTGGAATTCTAGAGGAGATCAAGGAAGCTTTGGTGCAATTGTCATCACTTTTCTGGGTGGGTTTTTCTTTTCTAGTCTTTAGTCACTTTTTTTGTTACTTTTAGTTGTTTAGATTGTGAGAGTGTTGTTTCACTTATTTCTTTGAACTAGTGCAGGCATTTTAACTTGTTTTAGCTTGTATAATTGTTGTTGCAAGTTATAGATTGTCTTTCCTGAGTGTCGCATGTCTTTTCCCATTTTTTCACCAACGGTCATCATTGCGGAGACTCTCTTCGCATGCTTCATTTTCTTTCAGCTTAACTAATTCATGCACTTGTTTCGCATACATGCATTAACACTTAGTCATATTTGCACTCAACATCACACCATACTTCAGATTTTTTATTTTTTTTCACACTCCCATGGGAAGATCTGGGTCCCCTTGCCCGGATCTCACACTTCACACCGTTTGGTGTAGGAGCCCCATCCAAAATGTCGGTCTAGTTTCCATATATCTCAAAGATATGCCTTGGATCTAATAGTTAGAACGGGAGAGGGATGGAATGGTGTCTTCGAAAAGAAAGGGAGGTGTGCTTGGTGAGTGTGGAGTTGCGACTGTGTCAAGGTTCTTCTACTGCAAAGGGGGAAGAAAAGTTAGCCTCTAAGTGAGTGGTAATAGCACCACCCAGGAAGAGACACACATGAACCAGAAGGATCTGTCTAACATCCAGTGGAATAGTCCACAGCATGTGCGATGATCGTTACAACCAACAAACAAGGAAATATTTCTCTATTATCTCGTAAAATAGTCCACAAGGATGGGACAATAATAACAACCATTACAACACACTCTCAATAAGGTAAGCACTAAAATAACTGAAATAGTTCAACTATCTCAGTACATGTGAAAGAAAACATGAAATACAAATGTCCACATAATAGTATTACAAAATTTCATAGTCCATGCATGAAGAATGTGTTGGCCTTAACAGGATTTTGTTATTAATAAAAAGTTCCAAGACACATGTTTACAATTTACATCACTAACCCCAATAGTGGGACATTGGAGTCACTTATTTCTCCTAAAAGAACTAGCTGATCTCTCTAATGCCTTGCTAGAGGAGCCAAGGTGAAAAAATGCTTTTCTCATACAATGAGGGGGTATATATAACCAAGGGGTGATGCTTCCCCTTTGTGACTCTTTAACCACCCTCATGATTGTTCAACTTCCTATGACTCTTCAACTTACATGACTCTCCATATTCATGTGTGTCCTTTGGAATTGAACTTTACAATACATTTGAATATAATATACATGGTCCACAATAATGATGTAGCATATGACTACTCATGACATGACATGACATGAAACTGCTGAGATGGACTGCTTGGTGATGTGGCAATGTCAAGTCATTGTTGTTGCTAAGTGTTGGATGTCTTCTTGGATATGCTTTCTCTTCTCCTCTGCATGACTTGGTGATGCAGAGTCTTCAATGATCTTTAGTCTTGGATGGTAGTTTCAAACTTTTGTCCCTTTGCTTTGCTTTAATCAATGAGCTTGCATGTTTCAACTGCAAAGATGTCTTTCTACATGCTCCCCTTCTTCATCTCCTTCTTCATCATCCCATCATGGTGTAAGAGAGTACCTGCATCTGCAACTCACTCATGACGAGATGACATAAATATGAAAATCCCTATCCTAAGATAGAGAATTTGGATTCATGAACTGGGCTGGGACTGGGTGATAGGTTAGGAGAGAAGGTCAGTGAGTGTGTAATTATGCAGTTTAAGCAACCAAGGGTCAAGATTGATCAATGAGACTGTGCGGTGCACAACTCAAGCCATACCGAGGGAAATTTATATGCAGTCCCTATTGATGAAAAAAATTGCACAGTGCCCACTGAAGGAAAAAATTGTGTAGTGCCCATTGAGGGAAAAATTTGCGTAGTGCCCATTGAGGGAAAACGTTGCGCAGTGCCCACTGAGAAAAATTGCGCAGTTCAAGCAGGTAGTGGAGGCTGCAGGATGGGGCCCTGGGAGGATAAGCTGCACAGTTTCAAGAGACAATGGGGACTGGAACACGAGGGCTATTGTTAGATATGACATCATGAAGAACCTACCACTCTTGAACGAATGTACTAATTGAAAACATGGTTCATTTGAAATAAGATCAACCCAGTCGAATACAAATTTGTTTATATGAATAATGGATCACATAGAGGATGGATGTTGGCACACTAGTCATAGTTTCTTGGCCTATTAAACGCACACACAATGAACAAAACTCTTTAACCATTTCTCTAAAAAAAGTAATATATAGAGAGGAAAGTTCACAAGGAACCTCAGAAGTTGACGAAACAAACTCATGTATGATTATCGAGCCACTTGCCTATGATTCTAAAAAACTATTTTCTTTCAACAAATCTAAGCACATATTTGGAATCGGCAGCTTCAGTATCTGCCTGAATGTCTCTGAAGTCAAAGAAATATTGGTATATTTGGTTGGTAAACTAATTTTTCTTGTTGTTAAATCAAATTTCTCTATGCATAAGTAAATGGTCTCTCTAAAATTAAACACTTATGGAACGCATGTAGCATTCTATAATCCAATAGAACAAATCTTATCACTACTCCTCTCTTGCACAAATAGATTCACATGTAAGTGATACATAACCAACCACTGAAATATTTGATCGATGAGTGAAAGTGAGTTAATAGTATCAATGCAAATAATTGCTTTCCTTCCCCTTGAAGCCATTTCTACTCTATAATTTTAAAATATTCTGATAACCAACAACATTTTTTAATTGATTTAGGTATAGCTCATTGATAGCCTAAACAACCACCACTTGTTACTACTCTTCCTGTGAAATCCCTTCTACAAGACACTTATAATATATATCAATTCACTATAGAAAAATCGACATTTACGAGAAATAGTAGAAATAATTAGAATAATCCAAATGCACCACAATTCTGGCCAAATAATAGCAGAGACTTTGACAATATTTTTAGAAAATCAGCCATATTTTTTTGGAAAATCGGATTACAGTTGTCAAATTGCGGGATTTTCAGTATCAGAGTAATTGTGGACAATGCTAAATTTTCTATCTTTTTCTATTTCCACTACCTGTTAGTATTTTGCGTGTGAAATTTGTTTGAAAAAACTTTCTAATTAAATAGCAATTTAGAAAAAACAAAGAAATGCTTTCGAGAAATAGAAAAAATAGTTTAAAAACAAATCTCGAAATTCAGAAACTATTTACTCCATGTATGAAACAAATTAAAGGTGAATCCTTTCTAATAATGATAGCTAGCTTACAAGCTCTCAACAATCACATCCACTACTATATCGATGTTAGTTTAGAGGTAATAACATTTACATTCTCGATTATGTGTTGATCCGTCCATTCGCCAAAAGGGTAATGAATTGTTAATGCCATTATGTCGTGTAGGAAAATGAGGAAACCACACTGCACAATGAAAGGATTTCTTCTTCTTCTTCTTCTACATAACATGATTTTATAATTCTGCGTCTTTTCCATATGTAGTGTATGCCTCCCGCATTGATTACGATCACAAGTAAAACTTCAGGCACAACATTATTGTTAATTTTTTTACAATTGATAAAATTTATTATTAAATAATGTTATTTAATTTAGTTTTATAATTTTTAGGTTTATTGTTGTTTAATAAAATATTTCATTGTGCGGAAATGGATTTGTGCGTACAATGTAAGAATTATTATGGGCTTGATGCAATAAAATATCCACACATTGAAATAGGTTTCTATATATAACATGAGTTCTATAAATACTTAATTCTGCATATGCATTTGTTCTTCAAATAACCCTCACACATGCACAACCAATTTCACATAGGTACTTTCGTACTCAGTAGCGCTTTACAAATACTCATTTACAAGTGACTACTGTAACTTTTATGATTTACAATATAAGGTTTAATATGGGTTTCACACAAGAAAAACCTCTCCACAATAAAACAAGTTTCTATATTTTGTAGGACTTATTTAAAGACTTATTTTCTTTAAGTAAACAAACTGTATATGTCTATAACCAAATTGCTTACAAAGAATGGTTTACAATTGACTACTGCAAAATGAAATATGGAGTTTTTTCATAATGCTTAAAAAAAACAAATCACATAGTTCAATGTATTATTATTATTATTATTATTATTATTATTAGCATCATATGTTGTTGTGAAAAGCTTTTACTCTAGGCATATTCCTCTGCATAATGAAAACCCTCATCCTAATCTTGACAAAATGAAAACTTCGTACAATGCACTGACACTGATAAATAAAGACAACTGGAACAGAATAGTCATGCTTTATGGCCGAGTAGCCTTCAATAGTTATCAACATAGTTGCAACATGTGTAATTATATTAAGATTCAAATGCTCATCACAACAAATGCAATAGATACAAGTTCACATGTAAAACATTATCTAATAATTATTGATATCATTGATAAAAAGTTTTAGTATTAGAAAAGATAAACAGAAATCGATTTTAAATATTATTCATTGCAGAACATTAGCTAATATATAAAATATTAAAGAAAATACTAGAAAACCAGTGTTCAATTATTATTTTCTGTACAATATTCGAGAACCCAGTCCATCCAACATCTCATGTCAAAAGTTGTCTCAAAATTGTTTACATAGTTAGTAAACATACTAAGAGATAGAAAAAGTAGCGATCAAAATTAAAATAAGTTATGATTACAAAGCCATGGTCCAGAAAATAGCTTATGTTGCGTAAAGAATTTATGAAAATGTAATACTTCAATCACAAAGCTAAATGAATTTGTCCCAATGAGAATTGCAATTGCAATCTCACCAACTGTAATCTCCAAAAGTCATCTGCAACAGGTCACAAGGAATTGCATTCAGGAATTAGACTATTCCATCTTACTGCACACATAAGATTTAATTATTAAAATTCTTTGACGACAACAACAAGTGTTTCAATGTACTAAAACACTTACAATATGCAAAAGCAGAGTCTGATATTATTCATCCCAAAGCTATCTCACGTAATCAGGCTTCCTGAAACAAATTCCTTCACTTTAGCTTCAATTGATTCTTCCATCAGAGCAACAATAATGTCATTCTTAACACATTAATTGAATATCTCCTCCAAAATTTATTTTGTTTCTTATTACAATTACAAAACTGAGGCAAAGTACTCTTTGTTGACACTAACAAAGGTAATTAGCCATATTCTAATTTCATCAGCACTAAAATTAGTTATATCATCAAACTATGTTTGTCGTGATTGTTTCGGCTTCTACAAATCATCCATCAGCTTTCTCTTTCAAAATTAACATAGATTCATATGTAATACATAGACCATTTAAATCGTAAACAATCACTACCGCCTTGAGATACACATCCGCTCTTGTACTTTCTATCTCCACACTCAGAGATAATGTCCCCCAATGTTCTAATTCTTCAAGACCATGCATCCTTGATCTGCCTCCTCCGATCAACATCAAACAACCCTTCTTTATCTTTTCCTAATTTGAACAATTAATCAATCTTCTGACTAAAAGTTAATAGGTCATTGTCTATGAATTGCCTGTCTCCCTCCAACTCACTTTTGACCAATTTTACGAAAGACCTAGTTCTCTCCTTTAAACGTTGTAGATCAAAAACAACTTGCCATGTTGATTTAATAATCCGTAATCTTTCAAATATACTACTAATGATAATGATTTCATTGCACTTAGAATATTACCAGGTTTCTAAAATATATTAGATCTACTAAGACTGGAAATTTCCAATGGTGGTTTGCGCATCACCAGTGGAGTCTTTAGCAAGGGACTTGGGCTTAGGGTATCTTCTAGCTCTTTTATTTTTTCCTTCAACTTCATATTTTATGTCTATCATCGACCAACAGAATTCACAAGCACTTCACTACCAACTTGATCCAATTTCATCAGCCCTGGCATTCCAACCAAGACAAATCAACATTTAATTATGCCCAATCAACAACCTTTTCGGTGGAAATCTATATTGTTTCAATCTTCAATCTCTTACCTCCCCTATCATAATTTTCATCTTGCAATGTGACAAAATAGTCATAAAAAGTAATGTCCTCTTCAAAAATTTCCTCACTTATTCTCTAATTTTGTTGAAAACAAGTACTAACCCAATCAGGTTGTACAATGGTATCAGCTTCCATGTCCACCACATCGTTAATGCTGTCCATTTTATGCACACTCTTGGATCAAAATGATTCAATCGTTTGTGCTCTTTTTGGATTTACTCTACAAGGATGCTCTTCATCATCCCTACTACCTAATAGCCTATCAAAAACAACTTTTTCACTTCTAGTAGTTATTTTCTATCTTTTGCTAGAATATGAAGTCCCATTAGTGCTACGTGTGCAAGTTTGAGATTTCCCCATAGGGTTTGCGCTTCTTTTCTTAAATATTTCTCCTATCCTGGTGATCTCTTTTTCAACAATATGTTCACCATCTACTATCATGTTTTGATGTTTTTTTGATACACTGGGACTTTCCTCGCTCTTCTTTTTACCTCTCGTAAACAAGTTCCCGTACCTCATAGGCTCAAATTGTTCCTTGAAAATTTTTCCTCTATCAAAACCTTTAATAGCTCCATATTCACTTAATTTGAAATTAACATCCAAATACTTTGCAAAAATGATAGCGTGAGACGTGTTCTTCACAGTCACTTTTCCAATAGTAAGCGAAAAAGAAATAAATTGTCTTTTCTTTTTCTGTTCAAATATAGATATCCAATGATGATATTTCCTATAGTCTTCAACAAGAAAATAGTTATCTTCAACAAACATTGGTAAAAGAAATGACCTATCTTCAAAACCATAAATTCGTATAACCGTATTGCTTTCTCTTTCCTCATATTTCCCTTTACCAAATAGGAAATTTTTAGTCTCTACAGATATTCAAGAAGGATCCTATCTAGTTACCATGCAATACGCTTTTGTCACAAACACATCCTAAATTAAACAAAACTTTAAAGAGGCTTTGTGCTTCCACAATATATGATACCATAACTACATTAATTCCTCGAGAAACTTGAATATAGGATTACAGGATAAACCGTCAAACACATGCCTTGACATGAGAAGTGTTATCAGATATTCCATCATAAAGAATCCATTTTTCTTCGGTAATCCATGTAATTTAACAACTAATTCATTCAAAATGACATAAGCCCAATGAAACATACAATTATTTTTTTATGTCTCATAAAACACATAGAAAATGCATTTTGGAACATGTGAGGTACTCTCTATCCCTACTAGATGGGAACAAACCCAACATAAATCCCTAAACGATTGCCTAAACAAAGAAATATCTAAAATAGAAAGATCAAAAGTAACCTCAGACGTTACATAAATGAATTCCCGTGCAATGTCAATTACAGGCACTTCTGGTTCCACGAAACTATCTACAACGGACAACTCTTAACACTTGTCCACTTACAGTAACTTGAATAACAATCTAAATGCATTGGGATTTAGAGAAACCTTTATCGCTCCTAGATTAATTTCCCTCTTTTTGAAATCAAAATTAGTTGTTCAAAGATAAACAATTTCTCTAAAATCAATGGGCTCTAGAACACACCCAGCATTCGCTAATCCAATACTCCAATCTTGTTAACTGTTTTCTCTTCCGTTGACATATTCACATATCTCTCATAAGTTCTCAACTATTCAAAGCTATCATCGATATTAGCAAGTGAGTTAACCTTATCACTACAAATAGCCTCTTTCCCTCACCCGCTACACATTTTTCATTTGCGGCAAAAAAAATACTTTTTCAATGAATAACACATTCAAATCTCATTTCACTTTACAATTCTCTGTTTTCTTCACAAACACTAGTTGTTACTATTACTTGTGTGAAAATTGTTACACACAACACTCTTAATAATTAACAATTAAAGATATAAAAGACAACGTATACGAATAGTAATAGGAAAAAAATTCGAAATTCTAAAAGAAACTTGTGCATTTACATTGCACTTTGCTTCCACTTCAAGATCATTGATATATGTGTCATAAGAGATAAAAAATTATAATATACAATAATAGACGTTGCCTATCGAACCGATAAATTCACCCACACAGCTAAAAATCACCGTAATAAGATTTTTTTTAGTATTTTTTAGTAAAAAATTGACAGCTTAAGTGTTTGAATTAGTTTTTGTAATATTGGAAATAGATTCAATATCATCAAAAACACCATTGGCAAATTCGCTGATACAACCAAAATTGACTGCAAACTATTTTTTTTTTAATTTGGCATTTTTTTTAAAATCTTACTTACAACTATTGAGGTTCAAGATATTTGGTGCCCCTGAGATTCTTGATGGTTCTAAATCCATTTCCACAGAAAAAAATGATTCAAACACTATCAGGATTGTATTTTTTCAAATTATTTTCACCGGATTTTGTCGAGAATTTCACTGTCTGGGTGAAATTGTGGCCTTCATATAGAATGCCATCAATAATAGCTACAAATAGTAAAGTGAACAAGGATATTCACAAATAAATATTATGCCAACATGCATTCAACTAATTTCTATGATGAATTGACTTGACAGTTGGCCCCACTACTTTATAAAATTGAACCAAATTTGATTTAAAAATAACACAACATAACTATTACTCAACAAATTTGACACGTCGTTACGATGTAGCGAAAACCTTATTCCGCACAGAAAAAATTAATTTTTAAACTTTGTGATTTTGGTGACGCAAAAGTAATTTTATTACTAAAAGTTAACAATTGTAACTTCAAGTTATTTTCAGTCAAATTTAGAGACTCAAAAAATTATCAATAATAGCCACAAATAGTAAATTTACCCTCTATGGTGAATCGACTTAACATTTGGTTCCCCACTAGTTTGTAAAACCGAACCAAATTTGATTTATGAATGAATTGACACACTCATTTCTTGCAAAATTCGACAAGTAGTCACAAAATAAATTTAATTTAAACTATTTAATTTTTGCAGACGTGAAAATAATTTAATTACCGAAAACATAAACTTTAATTCACAATATAACAAGAACAACTCTAAAAAGGAATTTGTAAACTAGAAATAAGGAATATTTTCTTGATTAAATATTTTTTACTATTATGTAATATTAGTTTAAGTCTCCTTTTAATGCATCTCAACAAGTATTGCTTTGTGATAAAATGTATGTGTGGAGAAAAACAGGAAACATTCATACCTTGTGTGTATCAACATACATGAGAAATTGAGTGTTTTCTGTTAATAAGAGAACATACATTAGAAGGATTAAAAATAAATAAAAAATCAATGACTTCGAATAAACTAAAAAAGTCAAGAAATAAAAACTAACAATATGACATATACTTTCAACATAACACAAATGCATATACTATTACTGGCTTCAAAACTACTACACACAACACGCTGAATATCTAGCAATAGAATACACCAAATCTAATCACAATCCATTGACATAATATCATCTTTATACGTGTCGTAAAAAAATGCAAATGTACCCTACAAAACAAATTCAAACTAATTGTAATCATGATAATCAACTAAGAAACTGCCAAATGCGAACATGAAACTGATAAAGCTGAATTAGTTTAAAATCTTGCAGTATTGTAGAGAAAACCAAAGCTTAGCACAATATATTGATTTAATAAAAGAATTATACGTGTCATAAGAAACATAAATTTACCGTACAAAACAAGTTCAAACTAACAACAATCAAGATAATAAGCTACGAATCTACCAAATGTAAATAGGAAATCGACAAAGGTAAATCGGTTTAGAAGCTTGCAATATTGTACAACTTATGTATTTCTACACTATTGCTATCGTCCACAATGTAACAAAAATTCCATTGGGACACTATTGAAGATGCAAGCTCATGTTTGAAGATAATAATTTATGTAAGGCAACAAAATCTTGGATAATACTCTGAGCTCTTAAATGCAATTTGTAAATGGAAAATGCTACATGATCCGTTGTTTTTTCTATCACTACAAATAGCATATTTCCCTCACTATACTAGCTATTTGAAATGTTTGTAGTCTCGTTTCACTAGAAGTCAACACCTGCCACTATTTTGTGTCTGAAACACGCTACAAAGATCAAGTTGCCATCCAGATTTTTCATCTTCCTCATGTTTTTCCTCTAATTAATATAAAATAGGGCTACAGGTAAATACAAGTCATCTTAGCATTCAATTCACTATCTCTACACTTGCTTAGGCATTCAGAAAACCACATAGGCACCAAAATGTCAAATCTAGAAACATGGTTTTCATATACTTTCAACCTAACACAAATTCATATGTACGGAACCGTAGAGAAAATCCATGTGTGCGCAAAAATCTCTCACGCACAACCACTTCTGCATAGCTTCATTTGGACAACTACTTCGAGACTCAACAACACCCTTCCATTAGTCATTGACATTTGAAACTGATATTAATAAATGTGGGTCCAAAATATTATGGGCATGAAGCATTCATTACAAAATAAATGTTGGAAAAAGCATTTTTTATCTACACACGCTATCTCCTAACAACACGGTCAATTGTGTAGAAAAATCTCTCAATCTTTCATTATATGCACTTCCGCACTCCATAGAATCTATTAATAATAAAATAAGCACTGCTCTTGTGCACAATCTACTAATATCAAAACACATTAGAAATAAAATATCCCTCTACACTTCCCTCATTCCACATAAATTCTGCACATGCATTTATTCTCTGCATAACATCCGCACATGAACAACCACCTCTTCACAACTACTTTTGCACTCAATAATGCCCTCATTCATTGACATTTGAAACTAATATTAATTAATGATCATACATTGTGAAATACATCCCTAAATAAGAATTAAAAATTGGATTTGTATATTTATTATTTTAATAAACTTTCGCATAACATCCACACACGCACAACCTAGTATGTAGAACACCATCTGCACAACTACTTACACACTCAATAACTCCCTTCGATCAGTCATTGATATTCTAAACTCCACACATGCTACCTCCGAACAGCCAGCTTCGCATAACCACCTTCACATAGTTCCTTTCGCACAACTACTTCCATAGTTGTGTAAAACATTCCTAAATAATAATTAAAAAAGAGACTTGTATATTTATTATTTTAACAAACCTCACACAAAGCCTTCCACAAATTTGTTTTACCGCACAACAATTTTCCTTCACATGGATTGAAAACACAGTTTATTTAGCACCCTGTTCTATGCAAAAAATCCTCAATTCTCCCACACAAACTCCTTAATAATATCAATTAAGAATTTGTTCAGCCCTCTCCCCCCTGGGACCAATGCAAAAAACCTGCAACCACATCAATTCTCACATCATTGACCAAATCACTAACATAATAGTGCCCCGGAACCACATGTCACACAAATTGAAAACATGATACTAGCTTTTATAGTCCAATGATTAGGATAATTGTTAAAAAAATGATACTAGCTCCCTCTCCACCCCTGTTAGTGTCAGGGCACCCTCCTCTATGGAAACGACCTCAACTCTCCCACACTTACTCCGTCCTCCACACAGTAAAGTTTCGCACAATGAAACTATACCAATTACCTCATCATTCATCAGTGTCACAACACTCACTATGCAAAGGACCCCAGTTCTCTTGCACATACTTCGTCCTCCACACAAGGAAACATTCAACATTTGTTCAGCCCCTCGAGGGGCAATGCAAACAACCTGCAACCACATCAATTCTCACATCATTGAAGGGAGCACTAACATAATAGTGTCCTGCAACAACATCAATTCTCACATCATTAAGCAAACCGCTAACATAACAGTGGCAGTGTCCAAAGCACTCACCAACACAATAACCACTCACAAAATTATTTTAATTTTAAAATGAATTGTTAGGCATTAGAACAAATGAAAATAAAACACGCTCCACCATGGGAATTATGTGCAATCAAACTTCCGTAGCCAATCCGAAATTATAAATAATATTTATTGCAATTTTAAAAATTATTTTTGAATTTATGCAAAAATGTAAATATTAATACTATAGACATAATTTTTACATTACAAAACAAAATCATTTTATTTATTGTCTAACAAACATATCTAAATACTTTCATTAATACATTCAACTTGATGAAATCATATATATATATTTTTAGGTTTTTCTTTTACAAATATATTTTAATTACATTTATTTATTTTATTTATTTCTTGTAATTATATTTAATTCTATATCTTTTATTATATTATTATATTTCTCTTTTTAAAATAATTTCAAATTAAAAATAAATATACATTTAATTTAAAATAACATACAGAAAAATAATATAAATTTTTTATTTTATTTATATATATATATTAATTTTAAAAAGTAAAATTAATATTATAAAAATAATATATTTTTCCATATAATAAAATTATAACATCAAAAAAAAAATCAAATAACCATTTAAATCCTCTCCATCACACCCAAGCTTTCTATTGTGGGTCCATAATTACACCTCTTCATAATTACATGATCAGACAAATAGTTACATCCTAGCCGCATTTGTACCATCACAACACCCAAGCTTTATGCTTTGCATCCACAATTACACCTCTTCTCCATAATTACACTACTTGATGGATAGTTACAAATTTTCCTCCTTTGTACCATCTTCACCATGGTCTCTGATCTCTGATGTTTATTTTCTTATGCACATATCTTGTTCTTATGATGAACCACATTAAGTAGTTTAAAATGGGTAGACCCAAAAAGTCTAAATGTGATTGAGTGGAAGTATTCTCATGAGTAATACACATCATGTGTTGTGTAGTGGGGGCGATTTGTTGTCTTGGGTTAGAAGCTTAGGCTATGACATGTTTTTCTGTAGTATAATTATCTATCTTGATTCCTAAAATTCAATTTACACATCATGTCAAGCTAGTGTAGGTTGTGTGGTGCGGATGGTCTATTTTCTTCCTCCTCATTGGGGTTAGAAGCTCAGGCTACTATCTATCTTGATTCCTAAGATTAAATTTACACATCATGTCGAGCTAGTGTAGGTCATGTGGTGGGGATGGTCTATTGTCTTCCTTCTCATTGGGGTTACAAGCTCACACTATGACATATTTATCTGTAATGTCATTATTTATCTTGATTCCTCAAAATAACATGTAGATATTATTTGTGAATTATCTATCTTGATTCCTTAGATTCCTCAAAATAACATATAAATGTTATTCGTGTACATAGCTAATACTAAAACAATACAATAAACCACATTTAAAAAAAAAACAAAAAAAAAACATGTTATTTGGATACTTAGCTAATACCAAATCAGTATAGTGAACCATATAAAATAAAAATAACTATATAATCATGAATCTATTCGTTAACGAGCGAAGGAATTATTGCACTCCTGTTCTGATGCCTTCACGCTCCTCTCGCTATTCTCGAGCTGCTTCGCACCTCTCACTTTCTTTTGTTTGAGCGGCTATCGCTTCTCTTTGATAAAATAACTCTACTCGTTGCCGAGACTTCGGGGTTTCAACTAATTGCACATCGTTTCATCCTTCCAATAATCAACGAAGGATTTGACTTTATATTTTTTATTAACAGATACATATTTTTTATTATTAAATCAATTGAATTAAAAATGATGCATGAGACTTATAAATCACATGCTTTTTATATTAAAATTTCATAGTACAAAAAGACTCCTCTTCTATATCTTAGAATTTGACGATTTGAAAGCAATTGAATCTCACGAGTAATCACCTGTCCGTCTTCTCTACCGCAGAATTTCACAATTTATAAGAAGTCTAATCTCAGGAGGAATCACCTGTAAATTACGATAGCCCTTGAGATTCAGATACTTGAGATCTTTGAGTTCTGCAATTTTAGATGGCAAGGATTCCAAATGATGACATCCGTTGGATCCAGAAATTTCAGATTTATGAGAGACTGGTAAGGATTCCAAATGATGACATCCATTGGATCCAGAAATTTGAGATTTTTGAGATCTCTCATTTCGCATGGCAATGATTTTAATCTTTTGCATTCACTGAGATGTAAAAACTGAAGATGTGAAAGATTTCCAATGCCTGAATGCACATATTCAATTTGAGTATAGTTTAGACCAAGAAATTCAAGTTGTTTCAATTGCCCCATTGATTTTGGCAATAATTTTAGCACCGTGTAACATAAACATAACACCCTTAGAGAGACGAGGTTAAGCAAAAAAGCTTCGGGAATCTCTTTTAATTCATTGTGGGTTAGAACTAGGCTGACCAATTTTGGACATCTCAATTCCTTGTCTGGTAGAGACGTAATATTGCAACCAAAAAGGAAGAGCCTCCTGCAATTATTGTGAGTCTCGATGTCAGGGAAAAGGGTGTCGATGTTGGGAGCAATGCTGACCTTCCATGGATACAAAATTCTCCTCTCTCATTCTCTGCCACATAAATTGCCATGTCGCCCGCAACATCGTGAACTCCAAATGTAAAGCCCCAATAACTGGATCAACCAACTGCTCACAAATGGAATAAGGAACGATCTGCAGGTAACTTTACGTAGTTGTAAGCAGTATCCATTAGGGTTTCCACATCTTTTCTCTTTACTATACCTTGTGCAATCCACATGTGTCATATAATGTGCACCGGAGTGTAGCAAATCCAACCTCCCAAACCAGAAAATGGATGATGTGCAAGAATTTAACAACCTCCCAAACCAGATAATGGGGGATTTACAAGAATTTAATATCTCAAAGCAGAAAATTGGGTGATTTGCAATAATTTAACCTCCAAAACCTAGGCGAATCGGGCCAAATGAGTTTTGCATGGTTTAGCCGCCCTTTTTTTGGGGGCTAAAATGAAAAAAATAATTATATTTTAAATAAAAGTTGAGTTAACTATATCAAATGGGTGTTTTATAAAAATTTCGCCCCTAAAATGAAAAACTCCTTAAATTTCACCCTTGGGCTAAAATTTATTAGTATTATTTAGTATTTTTTGAGAAATTTACTAGTATTTCATTACTCAGTGCTTTGTATGTTTACATTTAGTTTAGTATTTTATGGCTATTTTAGACTTTAACATAATGTCAATGTCATTGTCATATGATGAATTTACTTTTTATCGTTTTTGAAAATTTGATGTGCATTGCATAATTTCAATTGTCAAATGATGAATTTATTAATTTAATTTAGATGTACCTTTCATCATGCCATGTGATGAATTTAGAAGGAACATTGTAGAATGTCAAATGATGGATTCAACTTAGTAATTTACTTTTAGATTTGCAATGCAAAAATGTCAAATGATAATAGTATAATATGTAATGATGATAATATTTAGTCTTTATATGTATATTTCATAATTATTAAGATTTTCTATTTGGTTATTCACATATTTTTAGGATTTTATTTCTTTATTTTTATATATTAAAATTTTAATAATTTATAATTTTATAATTTTTATGACTATGACGTCCCCCGTTTCCCTGAAAAATCCCTAGAATTTGGGATTGCTTATTTACGCCCCCCTTGTGCGTATCCTCGCTCCCGCATTTCCTCTTCTCGAAAACTTGGTGGAAGATTGCAAATATATGTCAAAATAATTATAATCGTTTGCTTTTAGATTTAATTTAAAAAATGTTATAAAATAAAATATGTATAAATTATTTTGATTGTGAATGAGTTACGATTTTTGGATAAGTAATGGTATTTACCCATGGTATTATAGCAAAGCATGTTTACAACTTATTAATATATGTGGTAAAGTGGTCATCAACATACATTAAACAATACATTAAATAGTTCATATATGTTAGTTTTGTTGGTTTGACCCAATGGGGATTTGAACATTAAATATTGTGGTTTACATTACTTTATACATTGCAATGGCTCGTTAAACTATCCCCCATAGGCATTAAATACTCCATAGTAATAATTTTGTTTTTGAAGTTTAACTATGCAAATTTAAATTTTTACCCTTATATAAGTTTATTGTTAATCTTCTTATATATTAATTGTGGATATTAATATTTTTATAATAATTTTCAATAAAATCTAATAATAATGTTGACATCATCGCTACATCGATATTATAATTTATTTGTTTATTTATTTATTCCGTGGTAAAATTCTATTATTTATAGAAAGTTACATACGTAGATGCACATAGTGCATTCCCAAGTTGCACCACTCAAAAAGTTGGTGCCCATAAAATCAAAGCCAAAAAAATTTAAAAGAAAAAAAATTGGAGCTAATAAAAAAATTCTTAGTCACCCTTTTCTCCCTTTCTTCTTTTCTACATTTTTCCATCCTCCTTGAACATGATTGGTTGTTACAATAATTAGTTGGTTCTCTTCTGTCTGCATTGGGTGTTCTTATCTGAGTCTGAACTCCCAGATGTATAAGGACGCTTGAATCTTGTTATCTCCTTCTCCTTCAGCATTTCTTGGCCCGAGTGACCTTTTTCTCTTGAATTTTGTGAAGCTGATCCTCCTGTTCCTTGCTGACTCAATTCTTTTTTCACTAAAGATGTACGTGGATTTGGGATTTCTTTAGCGACAGGGGGTCCCAAGTCCTCCTCTTCCTCTTCTTTGTTGGGTTGTGGTGTTGGGAAATGCCATCCCTTTGGCTTTTTGATAGGTTTATTTTTCCTCTTAGGGTCTTTCTTTGCCAAAGGACATGTGGTTTGTAGATGTCCAATTTGAAGACATAGACGACATCTAAATGGAGTGTTCTCATAATCTAAGAACTGGGTCTAGCTCTGGTTGTCGTGTGTGAAAAAGATACGATCGGGTAGTCCTTTACTAAGGTCTACCTCTAGACATATCCAAGAAAAATTATAAATTGATTCTTCAGTTATTTGTGAATCCATCTTCATATATCTCCCCAACATGTTGTTGATTCCTTCCAATAATTTTGGGTGCCAGAAATGAAGGGGTAAGTTATCAATCTTGCCCATACCAATATTTTGGAGACTATCATTGTATTAGCATCAAAATTTGGGAACCATGGGGTGATAAATAATCTTGCGTTTCCCCAGAACCAAGGACCCTCATGTAAAACCTGATCTCTGATCCCTAATGATCCAAATTTTACCATAAATAAATCCTTTGAGCATAAGTGAATCTCACAGTTTACCGTCCAGTTCATAAAGATCCACTGGAAAAGATCCACGGGTTTTGGCAAAAAAGCTTTGAACCTGAAAACGATTGCTTGGTATTGATATGTTGTACAAATATTATTGATCTTTGCTAGATCTACTGTCATTTCCAGAATATCATTCATCTGCTCTATAATATAGGGCCCAGGAATATGGAATTCTCTTTGTCCTAACTAATTAGTTAAGAATATTAATTTATTAACAACCAACCTAGATCCATCTTAACTTCAGATCTACCAAGCACCGAGAGAGATCAAATATATTTTCAATCAAAAAGAGGTTTGTACCTCACAGAGATTTGATCCCTCTCGGTGTTTGGTAGATTCAGAGTTAAGATGGATCTAGGTTGGTATAGACTCTTTTAGCCCTATGTAATGGTTTAGATGAGATAATGCAATATACTTACAAGTTGTAACATTTTTTTAGCTTATCTCTCCCTATCAAGAAAGTATTGATAACTCTTGAGATTATTCTAGACATGCATGAGTCTTTGGATAGTTCATACTAGAGACTTTCCAAATGCCCACACCAAGTTTTATGTTTGATTCAACCTTGTACATTTCGCATGTAACCAAAACAAACTTAATGATATTTATATTCTTGAGGCCTCATTGAACTTTAACATAAGAGAATCTAACAATCAAACTAATCATTGAGGTTCCCAAACTTATCCTAGAATGTAACAATTTTTTAGTTTATCTCACCCTATGAAGAAAGCATTGATAACTCTCAAGATTATTCTAGACATGCATGAGTTCTGGATAGTTCATACTAAAGATGTTCCAAATGTACACAGTTTTTTTTTTATGTTTGACTCAACTTTGTAAATTTCACATGTAACCCCAAAAAACCTAATGAGATTCAATTTCTTAAAGCCTTATTGAACTTTAGTGTAAGAGAATCTAACAATTAAACTAACCATTGAGGCTACCAAAATTTCCCTAGAATAACTACAACCCAAAGCTCACAACCTTATACAATCACTAAAGTGATAAAGATATCAAAGATATAAATAAAATGAATAGGGAAAGAATCCCACTTGTGACAACAAATGAACTTTGTATTCAATAAATAAAAACATATCTTCTTATATTTATTAAAGGGGAGAAGGAAAGATGGTATGTACTTCTTTGTTTTAATTTATTGTTAATATTAGTAAAATATATCTAAATCATAATATAATTAACATAAATATTAATTACACTAATATCTTTTATTTTCTTAATCATCATTTTGAAAAAAAAAAACATTAAATTTACTTTTGTAAATTCAATCTCAACATTTTCTATATGTCTAATAAAATCATTTTTTTATTTAAATTATCTTTTGAAAAGACAATCTCAAAAACAAAATAAATCACACAGATAATTAATAAAATCATTTTATAAACCAATATGTTCAATTCTCTCCTATTTCAGTTTTCGATATCTCAATTATTTTGGTGGCAGAGACGTCACTACTATAAAGGGAGAGCCTCTTGCAATTCCCTGAAATGTCGATGTGCGGGAAAAAGGCGTCGATGTCTGGGCAATGTTTACCTGCCATGGATACACAATTTTCCATGTCACGTGCAACATCGTGAACTTCAAACCAACTGGAATAAGGAGCAATTTACATAGTTGTGTGAATTATCATTAAAGTGTCTACATCTTTGTTCTTTAGAGGAGACATGTCAATAATTGCACATCGTTTCATCTCTCTAATAATCAAAGGGAGTCGTTTACATGGAGGAATTGGTAAGTAAAATTGGTAAGTAAAAGTGGTTGGAATTAAGAAAAAAAATTCAAAAATTCTTGTAAAAGCAGTGTTTGAATCTTGTTTTTAATGGTGGAAATGGATTCAGCACCATCAAAATCACCTAAAAGACTTAAAAATTTGAAGTTTAACCACTATAACTTAGATTTACAAAAATCCTTGTCAGATTTTCTCAAAATATACCCAAATTTCCATTACTTTCATAACTAATAAAAAACAGTCTCATTAGACTAAGGCTAATCAAAAAAAGATTTGATTTTATAATGTTTATTAACAAATACATATTTTTAATTATTAAATCAATTAAATTAAGAATGATATATAAATCTTATAAATTATAAAAATTATATTGAAAATGTATTGATTTATATAATAAAATGTATTTTGCACAATAAAATTTTATTAACAAAACAATTACGATCACATCCTTTTTATATTAAAATTTCCAGTACAAACATGAACGCGAAATTTGAGAGCAATTTAATCTCACGGGGAATCACCTGTCCCTCTTCTCTACCGCAGAATTTCACAATTTGTAAGCAGTCTGATCTCAGGAGGAATCACGTGTAACTTACGACAGCCCTTGAGATTCAGATATTTGAGCTCTTTGAGTTCTGCGATTTCAGATGGCAATGATTCTAAATTATGACATCCGTTGAGATCCAGAAATTTGAGATTTTTGAGATCTCTCATTTCACATGGCAATGATTTTAACCTCTTACATCCACTGAGATGTAAAAACTGAAGGTTTGAAAGATTGCCAATGCCTGAATGCACATATTCAATTTGAATATAGCTCAAACCAAGATATTCAAGTTGTTTCAATTGCCACAACGATCTTGGCAATAATTGTAGACCCGTGTGACTTAAACCTAACACCCTCAGAAAGACGAGGTCAAGCAAAAATGCTTCCTGAATCTCCTTTAATTCAAGGTTGTGTGTTAGAATTAGGCTGACCAATTTTGGACATCTCAATTCCTTGTTTGGTAGAGACGTAATATTGCTACCAACAAGGGAGAGCCTCCTGCAGTTATCGCGACTCTCGATGTCGGGAAAAAGAGCGTCAACATTGGGGCAATGTTGGCCTGCCATGGATACAAAATTCTCCTCTCTCTCTGCCACATAAATTGCCGTGTCGCGCACAACATCGTGAACTGCGAAAGAAAAGCCCCAATAACTGGATCCACCAACTGCTCGCAAGTGGATTAAGGAACGATCTGCAAGTAACTTTACATAGCTGTGCGCAGTATCCATTAAGAAGTCCATATCTTTGCTCTTTACTATACCTTCTGCTATCCAGATCTGCGATATAATGTGCACCGGAATGTACCAGTCTTCAGGAAACATCACACAATACAAAAAGCAGGTCTTAAAATGAGCATGGGGTAAACAATCGTAGCTCCATCTCAATCGCTGATACAGATCTCGATCAATGCGAGGATGAGTCATTGGAAAATTTGAATCCAAAGTCTGAATCTGCCTTAAAGCAAGGTTCCACTCATTTACAGCCCGGTTGCCAATCATTGTTGAAGCTATGACATTTATAGCCAAGGGCAACCCTTTACACTCCTCCGCGAGGACTCTAGCAATATGCTCTATCTCGTCAGGCACGTGCCCGTCTTCGAAAGCTACTTTGCAAAACAATTCCCAGGCTTCCTCTCTTGGCAGTGGCTGTATTTGCATGGACTGGTCTGCATTCATTTCTGGAATCAGATCTCTATTTCGAGTAGAGAATACAACTTTGCTCCCTTTGTTCTCGCCAAATTCCACGCCCAATTCTTTCAGAGTGACTGCGCTCCACAAATCGTCTAAAATTAGGAAAAATTTCTTCGTCCTCAGATGTGCCGACAGCTTCATCTTCCGCGACTCAACATCATTATAAGAATAGGCACTGAGGTCTAAATTGATTGCAGAAGCCATACGACTTTGCAACTCCAGAATGGAAAATTGGGCAACTGCAACCCAAATCAGATGATCAAAAACACCACTTACCTTGTAGGTGTTGTAGACCTTTTTTAGCAACGCTGTTTTGCCAACCCCACCCATCCCATATACAGCAAATATCCGATCGCAGGGGGCCTCTGTAAGCCACCTCTCAAGTCGTATTTCAGCAGATCTAATTTCCAACCCTACCAGTCCGGTGTCTGGTTCGTCTTGAAGCAGTAGATTCGCCTGTTGTGGCGCCGCGGACGCAATCTGTTGAGCACTGTGAAACACAGAGAAGTCTGTCTGAAGATTGTGAAAGAGCTCATCAAAAGTTGTCTTCCACTTTCGGATTTCTGTAGAAAGTTTAGGCTTGCAAAGGAGGCAACTGATACACCGCTGCCGCCTTCGAGAGCAATCGATCAACTCTCTTGCTTTTCCAACTGCATCTTGCATCCTTCGCAGACAATTTTGCAGAGATTGAGGGGGCGTCTTTTGCCGATCTTGAAATTGATCTCTAACATCGAGTAAAAGAGTCTTCATACGATTTAACTGCCCTTCTAGAAGCTGACGGTTCTCATCCAACCGAATAACATCATCTATTTGTCGGATGAGTGCAGAAATAGCGTTACTGACCGTATTGGCAGCCACTTCAGTGATAATAGCAGCCATGGCCAATTTTTTGGCTTGGCAACAGAAGAATCACGGGTCTGAAGGGGCTAGAGACAATCATACATAAACACGAACTTGCAATGAGATACACGGCAATGGATAGGCAGTCATTAGTCATTATTGAAAATGCAAGCTGACTTGACTTATTATAAATCATATATAAATATAAACCTACAGAGGATTACTATACTAGTAAAATCAACAGTGGGATACACAGTCATCAGACGTCATTGCTTGTTAAAAATCCTTCAAACCTTTCCATAAATATGGAATTAGAATTTATAGATTTTCATCTCATAAATGTAAGAAAGGTATAACCTACTTTATATAAAATTTGAAAATAAGTCTTTAATAATCACAATTTAAAACAAATAAAAAAGTAATATCAAAATTTAATTTTTAAAATTTTAATAATTTTGTTAGCTGACTTTTTTTTCAAATGTGTAACCCAATTTTTTTTATAAATATTAATAATATTTAATTAAATTGAAATATTATATATTTATAGGTATAGTTTATTAAGTCATGGGAGTATAATATTTAATTAAATTAATATATTATATATTTATATATATAATTTATTAAGTTATGTGAGTATGGAGATGATTAGTATATTTAATTTGGTTTGAGTAGTTATCATTGAGGATCTCACACTTTTGTTATTCATAATGTAGAAACCAGTTTTTCGGATTAATCACATCAGTAGGATTGGGTCGAGGTTTCAAACCAACTAATGTGGTTCATCCTCATGACAAGATGAGAAATCAATTGATCTCAAAGAATAAATAGTAGGGATGCATCATTGTTCAAGGTTAGCCATTTAAAATTAGCCATTGGTGAAATCATTACTGAGAAAAGAAAAAATTATTTAAGAATATGTGATAAAGAGATGTTTGTTAAATTATTTAATATTTAGTTAGAAACCATCTATTATGTAATAATTAAATATTTTATATCGATATTATAAATTATTTATCAATTTATATAATAATATTATGTAAGAATAATTAATTTATATAATATTATTTGTTAGGGTTCACCTATTCAATATACGTTTGGTTGAAAACTGGATTAATTATCAATTTATATAATAATATTAAAAAAATAAAATAGATAAATAAATAAATTTTTAATCCAATGTGATTAATTCCAAAGACTCATTTCTACATTTGAGGATCTTTTAAGTTTTCAAAATCATGCTTCCCACATCATCCCTTGCCATGATTAGAATTTTACCCATAAAGTTTCCAACTAGGAACCTTTACACCATCCAATGCCTTAATAAAACACCTTGTCACCAATAGAAACATTAATATTTGTTTTTTTAAATTTTAATTTTAAAAACTTAAAAATATAATTTAAAATATAATTAAATTAAAATATTTTATAGATAACAAAATTTACATTCTAAAACATATTGGGAATCGGTGAAATTTTTTTTTTTTTAAATCATAAAATAATTAATAATATAAATGTGTTGATGTGGAGTTCATTAATTTAATCATATTTCTACAGAATGATTAATGAATTTTTTACATTTTTATAATTGACATATAACTATTAATAAAAATTTCAATTATTAATAAAATCATAGTAGAAAATAATAGTACTCTTCATTAGAGTTGTTTTTAGTGAGGTTTTTTGGATGTTTTTCAGCTCGGTTTTTTGGATCTAATTTCTCTAAAATTCCACAGGAGTTTATTGAAATCACAAGCTTGATAGGTAACCCCTGCACAATCAAAGTGCACTAGGAGTTTTTTACGGTGTTGAATCCATATATATAGTGTAAAAAAGCCAATTTAAATAACACAAATCAAGATTTCATCTCAAATTTTTCCATAGGATTTGGGCACCGAAAAGTCCAAAATATAGTACTAAAGAAAAATCCTTCTTCATTTATATATATATATATATATATATATATATATATATATATATATATATATAGGTAGGTAGGTATAAACTTAGAAATTATTATAAATAGAGAAATATTAGGATTTAAGATTAAAAAAGTATTTTTTGAAACCCTAGTTGTTATTGGTATTTTACATGGATGTATATCCAAAAACTTTTGGAGGAAGATTGAAGAAATCCAAAAGTAGTTTATACCCTAGCATGATGTAGTCCTCTGTTAAGGGAATTTATATTTATAATTATATGTGACCATAAAAAATGCATCATAATTATCTAATTAGTTTTAATTATTTCCTTAAATATATCCAATAATATCTCCCTAACTATCTCCTATGATCTATCCATTATTTCATCCATGATTTTTTCAACAATATTCATCTCTATATTTGCTAGATTTTCTCCACCTCAAGGTAGGACTCTATCAATCAATTTGTTGTTGGTCACTATTAGTTTAGCACTGACCAATACAAGTAATAATATTTAACTTTGGAAAAGGAATATTTATTTTTCAATGTTATTGAAGAAATTATTTTTCAAGCATTTGATTGGACCATAAATTGAAGGTCTTATTGTAGCCTTTTTACAATAAAATGCCATGTGGATAATTGCCTCATATTTTTTTGCCATAATGTTTAAATGCAGTTGCAATATTTATGCCATGATTTTTAGATATTTGTGGAACAAATTTTCATTAATAAGCTTCATAGGAAAACCATCTAAAATTAAATTCTTCGAAAATAGCTCATACTCACATAAATGACATATTTACCATCAAGTATTTGTATAAAACATAGATAGGACCAAGATGTAAATAAATATACTTATCGAGAGTAACTTTCCACCCTTATCTATGTGCCTTTCAACACTTTAACAAGTAGGAGACTTAGTTGTGGTTACTACCTACCAAAAAAGTACGCAAGTTCTTTCCCCTTCGCAGACAATTAATTTTTCCACTTCATATATTAATTTGCAAATTTTCTAAAAGCATAATTTCCACATGAGTAGTAGGGACTACCCTACCCTGGACCACTTTCTCTTACATAGACTTTCTAGAATATGCATACACTATTAGAATATTCATAATATCATCCATTAAGAATTACAAATAGGTACTATTTTTTTATGTCTCCTCTTTAACAAGCATTCTTCATTAAATTAGTCCTTTCTCATTATTTTCCTTTGTTGTCCTTTTTCTTCATCTTTAATAGTTATTTGGTCTTCTTCCTTCTTGATCTTCTTTGCTATCATCTTGTACCTACATAAATATTAGTTGAAGTACATATGAAAGGATCACCATCTACATGAATAAATGGGTTGTCAGTCGTTATATCTACTAGTTCTCTAGAAAACTTATTCTCATACATGCTTCATCAACCATTCTTCCATCAAAATTTGCATACATATCCCTCTTACTCTATATCACCACTCTCATTTTCATCGTCCTCAATCTCTTGGGTTCCTGACTCAATTGTAACCTTGATGTCGATGCTCCTAAATCATACTCCATAGGAAAACAAATCTTCGTACACACACATCCCTGGGTCGTCTATCTCTTGCAAAAATTTTCCTCATAGTTATCTTTTCTTTTTCGTATCCTCAATCTTCATTCTATTCCTACACAAGACCCTTTTTCTTTACTTGAAATCTACCTGATTGCCTCCTCACTAAGATCGATGACTCTGTTATGTGTAGACTACATCAAATCGATGGTTCTACCCACATATATTTTCTCTCTTAATGATCTGAGATCCTCTTTTAGTTTATGCTTACCACAATAACACATCATGAAAAATCTTTTGCATTAGTGGTTTTTACCTCAAACATTATCGACTCGGGTACACACAAGTTCAAAAGTTTTTAATCTCTAACCAATATCATTATAAAATCACATTATCCAAGAACTGTTTCTTAGGGATGTATTCCTTCAAGGATTTATTGTATATACCTCTCAACCCACACACGAAATACTTTTATTTATAACTCACTTCGTTTTCTTCTTCAGTGTTAACCATGCTATTTATTTTTTTTTCCATCTTTTGTCACTTCATCCTTTTGCTTTCCTGCATCATTATCCACTTTTCTATCCTATTTTTTCATATGTGATTTGTAAATTTTTGTGGACATTCCACTCAACAATTCATCACAACAAATCTCACAAATTGTACTTAAAAATCTGAAATCTCCACCACAAGGGTTTATTTCTCTTTACATTTTTAGATATGTAACTCACTGATTATTGTGTATGCATGCTAATTATAATTACGAAAAAAAATAGAGAACAATGAAATAAAAACTCATAAACTACGATTAACACAAAATATATCTTGGGAAATCCTTTCGGGAGAAAACCTAGTTGGAAGGTGAGGTCGCTTTGCTCTCTTTATTTGAATAGAAAATGGTTGAAAGTACAAAGAAGGTATGTGGCCCGTGGGCTACCACAATGCAAAAATAATATATGTGTGCTCTCTCCCTATCCTTATTAGTTATTCTATTTGTCTATGCAACAAAATGCACTCGAAAAGAATGGAACCCCTTTTCCTCCTAGTGGCCCATTTATAACATAACCTAATAGCCAAGTAGTAGTTAGGTTTGACTCCTTTAAATCTTAACCAGAGTTACAATATGGACTATTCTAGAGTCTTATTCATCATTATCATGTGCCTATCATATTTTCCATGAATAAATGTGGATAACATGGAATCCCCTCGAATTATGTTGGTGAAAACAAGAAGGTCAACTTTCGAGTGGCATAAATTTTCCATATGGACTCCAACCAAGATGATTCTTGCATTGTTGGAAAGATATTTGTGTGTAGAATAGGAGAAAAGAGTGTAGCACTAAAGTTTCAAAGTTTTACCCCCTAAAAAACACTCTTTGATGCCTCAAAATGCTCCGAGAAGATTTTAGGCCCTAATTTCCCAAACTGGGTCTCGCGGATAAAAATGGTCCTATTAGATGATTCCTCCACTTTTTCCATGCTAAAATAATTGACGTGGATGAAAAGCAATATAATTATCAAATATGAATCACTCCCCATTTTTTGAGACTTTTAGTCCTAGAATGCTTCCAGTGAATGAGGTGAGGAAATTTATCCTCCACCATCTCTCGGGTGTGCCATTTAGCTTTGGCAAGAAGTTCTCCTTTCAACCCAATCTGTTAAAGTTTGTTTTGTCCCTCTCTTGTAGTTCTAAGCCTTTTTTGCAAAACTATATCTTCTATCATCTATAACTTACTTGGGGCCTGCAACTACTATAGTGGCTAGTGATATATATGGATTATTGTCTCCTTACCCATTAGATAATGCTTCCACTTCTTCACAGATTGCACCATTTCATAAACCTCCTTATCAAAATTAGGATGTTTAACAACTACACCATGAACTAATTTAGAATGGTAGCATACAAGCCTCCCCCCCACATCAAGATCGCTCCCATAACATAATGAGATCTATCTCCACTTGAAAGGGATTATCCAAGTTTGGTAGTGAAAGAACTAGTGCTTGACTAATCTTCTTCTTTAACTCATCAAGTGCCCTTTGTTTACCCTTTCCCCACTAGAAACTCTTGCCACTTATTAGTATGGCATGGAGTGATGTTGTTACCACTAAAAATGAGGCTATGAATTTCCTCATGCATTGTGTCACCCCAACAAAACTCCTAACCTCGGAAACATTAGTAGGTATGAACCATTTTGTGATGGCCTCCATCTTGGCAGGATCTATTTTTGTCTCTCCTCCACCCATCACATACCGTATATACACCAGATACTACTGTGAAAACTCACACTTCTTGAGATTTTCTAGAAATTGGTGCTTATTTAATGTCTCCAACACCTGCATCAAAGGTGAGATGTGCTCCTCTTAGGTAGCACTATATACCAGTATATAATCCAAATATAAAATAGCAAATGAATCTATAAAATTGTGCAACATATCATTCATTACCCTCATGAACATAGTTGGTACATTGCATAGGCCAAATGGCTTGACTACCCATTCATACAAACCTTGTCTGGTTTTGAAGGCGTTATTCCAAGAATCTTATTCTCTGACTCAAAACTGTTGATATCTAGACTTTAAGTCCACCTTGGTGAAGTATTTCACTTACTACAACTAATTCAACAAATCATCAATCTTGGGTAGGGGGTACCTATTCTTGAGTGTGATTTTCTTCAATGCAATGCAATTAATACACATGCACCAAGTCCCATTCTTTTTGGAACTATGATTATGGTTGACCCACATGGTGGTGTACTTAGTCGAATGACACCCCATTCTAGTAGTTTTTTCAATTGTTTCTTCACCTCACTTGCTTCTATAACAAAGTAACTGTACAACCCAATGTTTAGCGAGGGAGCTATTGAAATATTTGGATCTTATGCTCTGCTTCCCTCTTGGGTGGTAGCCCTTTGGGCTACTAGAACACATCCCTGTAAGCCTATAGAAACTCTGCCAGTTGTTTTTTATGTTTCTTAGTACACCCCTCTAAGGATGCCTTTGCACTTGTTAACTCTTCTACAAGATGATTCTCTCTTAAAAACAATAAAACAAACTTCTTTCCAGAAATGATCATTTTATTGGCTTGGTTGGCATTTGCTGGTGAAAATTTTAACTTTACTTTGTGCACATTTATGGTGAACAATTTTCCATCATTGGTGAGATGGTATTGTTGGATGTGCACATGAATATTGCATGTTACATGTACATGTAGGGACTTCCAAACACCACTAAACATACATCAAAGGGAACTACATCGAATTCTACCTCATTAATAAAATAAACATAGATAACTAATATAATTTTGCATTGTTTTGTTACCTTTAACTATGCTTCCTTATTTACTAATCCTAATGCTTGGATGATCACAAACTTCCAATGAAAATTTATATACTAGCTTTACTGAAATGAGATTTGCATGTGATCTTGAGTCAATGACCATAATATGTTTCTTCCTTACTTGTATCTTTAGGTGGAAGAGTTTGGTCATTTCTTTCTCTTCCTATTGCTAAAGGCTATTGAGTTTTCAAAATTTTCAAAAATGAGTCCTATAGATACATTAGAACCATAAGTTAATACACTTACATTCTAAAAGCACAAATAGATCATCTCAATGCACTAGAACACCAAATTAATAAGCTTACATGCTAGGAAATAAGCTCTTTAGGTGAACAATATGATGAATTATCTTCCAAACATCATGGCCAACCCCACCATAATTGTCAAAAAAGTAGTTGGCAACAACAACATTCAATTTCCAATGGTTTAAAGCAAGTTTTCAACACAAAAAAGCCAACATTATTCCCAGTATTTTCTTGAGTTTTGCTAAATTTATTTTTTCTACTATGATTTTGTTTAACACTAATATGTATACATTCTCTCAAATAACATCTTTAAACCAAACACTATTAATATTTTGTATCTTACTATATAAAATTTATATTAAAGTATTTTTCGCTACAAAATATAGAATTTAAATTTTTTAAGGATGGTGGATATCCTTTGCCTATATGTATATATATTATATAAGAAATATAACTTTACTTATTATTAAAATACTTATATATAATAAATAAAATATTTATATTTATATTTTAATATATATTTATATTTTATTTTTAATATATATACAATATCTAGATTTTCCTATTAATCAATTGTGTGTATCTTCGTATTTATATATTTTACCTGTGCCATAATGTTTTTAGCCCCTTTAGAGACAAGATCCTTCTATTGTGATAATTGCATATGATTCTCCCTTTTTGGTAGTGATACTACATCTCTGCCAACAAAGGAGTTGAGATATCCAAAACTAGTGACTCTAACTTTGGTATGCAAATTTTAATTGGAAATGATTTCGAAAGCATTCTTCCTTAACCCTGTGTCTCTTAGGGTGTTATATTTAGGTGACATGGGGCTACAATTATTGCCAAGATCATTGTGGAAAATAAAACAATTTGAATTTTAGTCCCTGTATTTTCTCGTTGCTAAGGAAAACAGGTAAGGGCTAACCACCAAGGGTGCAATTTGTGGAGAGAGGTTGTTGAGGGAGGGAATGTCGAACAACGAAGCCTAGCCTACTCGGACTCTTATTCCTACATCTTAACCCAAATTTATCGATTGTGCCCTCATCCTCTATTGTTGTTGTTGTCGTCGTCATGTGGAAGCTCTATATTGGTTGGGGTTCAGGACTTCGTTATAGTTCTACTCGGTGTGTCTTCTGCTACTCGGGGTCACCACTGCCCTGTTTCCAGTTACTGTTGATGTAGATGGGACAGTTTTGTGGTGAACATTGTCTACTTAACTCTCTTATTCATGCCTCTTAGCCTACCTTTCTCGACTATGCCCCTTCCTTTGCAATTGTCATCTATGTCGCCATGTGGAAGCTTTGTCCACGTCAGGGTTCAGGACTTCACTACAGTTTTGCTTATTATGTCTTTACTACTCAAGATCATTACCACCCTATTTCTGGTTTTGGTCGTTGTAGATTTCTTTGGTGAAAGTTTTTCGATATGACTATTGGGTCGTGGCAATGGGATTTGTCGGGTCTTGTCACTTGTTTTTCGTTATCGCATCCCTATGATGGGTGTTGATCCTATGAGATATTTTGTGGGTGTATTATCCCTAGTTCTGCCTCCGGTGTTGGTTATTGGGGTTTGAAACATTTTTTATTTGTGGGTTGGCCACCTTTTCACATCATTTATAGCTCCCACTTTGGATTTTTGTGGGCCTGCATTCCTTGGGGTTTTATTTGGTCGGGCGTGCGTGCCCAAAATTTTTAAATCTCTTTGTGATGTGCTATGGTGCTCGTTGACCCTAAGGTTTTATACAATGAATCCTCTTCTTCATATCTTGTCGGTTGGAGCATCTTCTAGCAGTGCTAGAATGATGTGTGGACGGTCGTTGTTGGGGTATATATTGTGCTCCTTTTGGGGTTTGTTTGAGGGGTTTGTGAACCCTATATCTTGTTATTAATCATATGTAACTGGGATTATACTAGAACATATGTTATATTCATGCTTATGTCAACATATTTCTAATTAATAGAAAGTTTTTAGTTTTTTCTTTCCTTAAGAAAAACAAAACAAAAAACAAAAACAACTTGAATTTCTTAGTTGAATTATACTGAAATTGGTGATGTGCACTCAAGCATTGACAATATTTTAAACAATCAGTTTTTACACCTCAAGGGATGTAAACGGTTAAAATCATTTCCATGTGAAATTAGAGATCTCAAAAATCTCATATTTTTGGATCTCAATGGATGTTGTCATTTAGAACCATTGCCATATGAAATCACAAAACTCAAAGATCTCAAATATATGGATTTTAAGGGTTGTTGTAAGTTATAGGTTATTCCTCCTCACATCAAAATGCTTTCAAATTTCACAATAGAAAAGAGTGTGTTTTAACTAAGAAATTTTAATATAACAAGGATTTTATCATATTTTTTGTTAATGAAAATTTATTATATTAGTATAGATATATCTTAATTACAGATTTAGCATGTTGCAAGTGGAATAAATCTTTTCAGGTGCAATCCTCTTTTAAAATGTAAAATATGAAAAAAATTGTGTCCCTCTCAGTATTTTATAGATCCCAATGAATTTGGTTCTCTCTCTATATCTAGAATGTGTATTTTTTCATTGTTTAAATGTATTTTTGAATTTTATATTAAAATTGCCAGTCTAAAAAAATTTATTGGATTTCAGGGAAAGCTAACAAAAAATATCTATATACCTAAAAAATATCAAAATGAAAAATAGTGTCACTACAAAAAATTTACTGTTAAAATTTATTTTTTGTTTTAGAAAGAGGAGGAATGACCTGTTGTGGAGTTTTGTGAACCCAACGTTTCGAACTACAAAGTGAGTCCATCATCAGGGGATGCGACAATAGATAATCTTTAACATTAATGATATATCCCAGAGCTATGATTATTAATATATATATATGAGAGTTATTAAGAATGTGAGAAATTAGGTCGGCTTGTTTAATTTCATTTATTTATTATTATTTTATTATTATTATTATTATATATATGTTTTTATTATTATTATTTATTATTATTATTATTTTATTTATTTATTTATTATTATTATTTATTTATTAATATATTTGTTTGATTGATTTTAATTTTTTTAATTAGTTTCTTTAATCTATTTAATATTCCTTTAATAATATCATTTATATATATTATTATTATATTATTATTATTGATTTATTATTATTATTATTAGATTATTATTTTTAATTTGATTTTTAATTAATTGATTGAATTCTTATTGAGATTAATTACATAGGAGGAAAGGGTCTATCTTTTATAGGTTTAATTATATTGTTAACTAATTAATTTACATATTTTAATTTTTTTATTTATTTATTAATTTATTTTAATTTAATTATTTTTTTAATTTATTATTATTTATTATTTATTTATTTATTTATTTATTTACTTATATATATATATATTTTTATATATTAAATTTGTATATTCAAATAATTAATTTTAAATTAATTAATTAGATATATAGGAACAGTAAGAAATTCTTACAGTATCATCTATAATCCTAGAGGTGATTTTTTATATTTTGACTTAAGTTTAACTATATGAATTAGCTAAGGAGAGTTATTAATGATATCAAGATATATGAGAAGAAATCTAATAGTGAATTTTAAGAAAGAAGGATGAATGAGGATGGTTAAGAATTAATTAAGGGAGGAAGGTTAAAGAGCAGATCAATGATTTTTTAAGATTTCTAATAAAGGTTTCCAAGTGTTACTCAGTTTTAATCCATCATCTCGGTTATTTTTCCTTTTTTCTATTTCAATTGCTTCTTTAATTTTTCTTTTGAGACAATGATCTTCTTTCCTAACAAGTTTGGCCTCTTCCATGCAGATGTAATGAGAGGAAGAGTGAACATGCTCTGCTAAGGCTGATTTAGAAATTCTTTCTCTTCTTAAGTCAGCAGTGTGTTCTTTGATTCTAACCTTAAGAGATCTTCTTGTTTCACCTATGTATTCTTTGCCGCATGAGCAAGGAATCACATAAACACCTTTCTGGAGGTTAGGGTTTATAGGATCTTTGACAGAGTTGAATAATTGTCTAATGGTGTTAGCAGGGGTGAATGCTACACTAATGTTATGTTTATTGAGAACTTTAGAAATTTTATCTGTGGTGCCTTTTATGTAAGGAATGGATATCATAGGAATTGATAAGTTTGGATCCTCAATATTATTATTGTTTTTCTTTATGGATAGGTGCATGGCTTTCTTGATGGTGTTTCTATTATAGCCATTTAGTTCAAACACTTTGCGAAGATGGTTGAGTTCATCGTTTAAATGGTCAGGATCCGATATTCTGACTGCCCTGGTGGCTAAGGTCCTAATGATGCCTATCTTTTGTTTAGGGTGATGGTGGGAATTTGCATGAAGATATCTTTCTATGTGAGTTTTCTTTCTTATTTATTAATTTATTTTAATTTAATTATTTTTTTAATTTATTATTATTTATTATTTATTTATTTATTTATTTATTTATTTACTTATATATATATATATATTTTTATATATTAAATTTGTATATTCAAATAATTAATTTTAAATTAATTAATTAGATATATAGGAACAGTAAGAAATTCTTACAGTATCATCTATAATCCTAGAGGTGATTTTTTATATTTTGACTTAAGTTTAACTATATGAATTAACTAAGGAGAGTTATTAATGATATCAAGATATATGAGAAGAAATCTAATAGTGAATTTTAAGAAAGAAGGATGAATGAGGATGGTTAAGAATTAATTAAGGGAGGAAGGTGAAAGAGCAGATCAATGATTTTTTAAGATTTCTAATAAAGGTTTCCAAGTGTTACTCAGTTTTAATCCATCATCGCGGTTAAAGTTATTTTTCCTTTTTTCTATTTCAATTGCTTCTTTAATTTTTCTTTTGAGACAATGATCTTCTTTCCTAACAAGTTTGGCCTCTTCCATGCAGATGTAATGAGAGGAAGAGTGAACATGCTCTGCTAAGGCTGATTTAGAAATTCTTTCTCTTCTTAAGTCAGCAGTGTGTTCTTTGATTCTAACCTTAAGAGATCTTCCTGTTTCACCTATGTATTCTTTGCTGCATGAGCAAGGAATCACATAAACACCTTTCTGGAGGTTAGGGTTTATAGGATCTGATAGAGTTGAATAATTGTCTAATGGTGTTAGCAGGGGTGAATGCTACACTAATGTTATGTTTATTGAGAACTTTAGAAATTTTATCTGTGGTGCCTTTTATGTAAGGAATGGATATCATAGGAATTGATAAGTTTGGATCCTTAATATTATTATTGTTTTTCTTTATGGATAGGTGCATGGCTTTCTTGATGGTGTTTCTATTATAGCCATTTAGTTCAAACACTTTGCGAAGATGGTTGACTTCATCGTTTAAATGGTTAGGATCCGATATTCTGACTGCCCTGGTGGTTAAGGTCCTAATGATGCCTATCTTTTGTTTAGCGTGATGGTGGGAATTTGCATGAAGATATCTTTCTGTGTGAGTTTTCTTTCTATAGTCTTGGAAACTAAGAGACCCTTCTCTTTTAGTTAGAAGGACATCAAGAAATGGAAGCTGGTTATTGGTTTCAATTTCAATGGTAAATTTTATATGGTCAGAGAGGCTATTTAAGTGATTGAGGAATAAGTCTAGCTTTTGTTGTTGCTCTGTAGGACATATACAAAAAAATGTAAACAATATATAATATATACATAGTTGAGATTAAAGTATTTTGCATAGCATGTGTATTGAGACATTTTATCTATAGACTACATTTTCCACATTAAGTTTATTTATTATTAATAGATTTTTAAGTATGTGTCAATATTACTTGATCTTGGATATTAAAATATTCTATGAGTAAACAACATTAAATTTGTTTATTATTATAAATATTTTCAAATGTCACATATTATTTTTATATCAAGAATTGAATGAATTACACCTCCTTATTATTCTTATTAGGAAGTATTTGATATTTTTTATTTTATTTTCCAACTTTTGATTACTTTTTTCTTTAGACATTGAATATTTTATTATGTACAACATTATAATATTTTCTTTCTATATATAAATATATATATATAATTGATATCTACATAAATTTGTTAACATAGATCTTCAAGTAATTTATTTAAATCCTTCCATGAAATATTTTAGAAATGTATGAGGTTTAAATATTTTATTCACACTTCTTTTTACTTCTAATTCTTTTATTTCTTTTTAAAGTTAGATAACAAATTATGTTAAGTAATGTGGAAATATTTTATTTATGACTAAATCGGAGTGAAATAATTTACCACATTGGGTTGTAATATTAACAAAAGATTGAGTGAGAATAGTGAGGGTAGGATTATTGATGTTTTGTAATGCCTTTAATTAAAACTAATTAAGCATGTGTATTCATTTTAGTTTTCTATTATAGTTGACATTGCTTTCCTATATAGTGAATATTTTATTTTTATCTTAAGAGGAACACATGTCAACTATAAATTGAGCACATAATCACACGTTGCTCTCTTACTGAGTGGTAAAATGTGCAATTCACTTCTTGGGTCTAAAATACTTGAACTAACCCTTGGAGCAATAAAATTTTGGGCATTTAGTATAGACTCACTTAAGAAAACAACATAGTTACTCTATTCTAGAGTGTCAATAATATGTTAACTTACAAGAAATCCTCAATAAAGAGAATAACAACTATTCCGCCAAAAACTCAAGCTAAACTCAATTAACTTTCATACAAATAATTAGATTCTATAAATATTTTGTTAATTTTAAATTAAAAATACTTATTATATTTAATTTAAATAAATTTATTGATTAAAAAAATCTGTTTTTTTAATAAAAAATATAAATTCAAGTTTGAACAAAAACAATAGTCAAATTATTGTGCCCGAAAACGCGTCCTTATTCCACGAAGGAAAACAAAAGATGTATTTATACCTCCCTTTCTGTGATTATTGGAGGGATGAGCGGTGTAATTAGTGACCAAAACCCCCAAAGTCTCGGCGTGGTGAAGACGGGGCGGACACAAAGTCTCGGCGTGGTGAAGACGAATGGAGAACTGAATGTTTGGGCGTCGTGGAGGCTGGGCGGACACAAATGTAACGAGAAGGATGTGTGGAGGGTTTTCTATTTTCACTGTTTCTATTATTGGGCAGAAAGAAAGTCAAGATAAATCGTGCGGAGGTTGGTTCTTAATGGAGGGTTTTCTTTATTTTCTTTCTCCTCTAACCAAGAATCTACGAAAAAGTCAATATATAGAGACTTTAAAGTTAATTTTAAAGTCTCTAAAGTTAAGATAAACTTTAAAATTAAAGAAAATTCAATAAAGTCAAGATAAATCGTGCGGAGGTTGGTTCTTAATGGAGGGTTTTCTTTATTTTCTTTCTGCTCTAACCAAGAATCTAATTAAAGAAAAAATCAATAAAGTCAAAAGATGAATAGTACAAAGGTCGTCCATGAATGTTTGAGACATCTTGTCTTAATAAAACATAATTTTCTTTTAATTATTTTATTATATTCAATTTTAATAAGAATATTAGCGTATTTTAATGTATTTTTATTCTTGAATTTTTATTATAATTTTTTCCTTGTATTAATAAAATTATTAAATTTATTCTAATAAATATTTTAATATTTTATATATTTAATTTTTATAATATTATAAATTATAAAAATTAATTCTTAACAACTAGTTTATAATTAAATATTATTTTAATTAATTTAATAATTAATTAACTAACAACTAATTTTTTATTTTTAATCTTTCTAAGATTATTAATTTTATTTAATTCTTATAATATTATAAATTAGTTAATTTGATTAATATAGATATATATAATTAAAATAAATAAAAACTAATTCTTAATGACTAGTTTATATGCTAGCTTTAAATTCCAGCCAAAACAACCTAACGCTCAAGCCAGGGTGGTATAAAGACACGAAGGCCTGATTAAACCTTTGGGAGATCAAAGAGAATGATGCTTTGCAAAACATTAATAACATTAAAAATATTGTTACTTCTAAGTTCAAAGAAAAAAATGTGGTGTGAGAAAGATTTAGCAGCTAGAAGAAAATTAAGTTATTATAAGAAGGTCATCAACCCCACCCTAGAAGATCAAAAGTATCTCTTTGTTTTAACTAGCTCAAAGGAAAATTAATATAGCGAAGATTAGAACGAACTCTCATGAGTTCCATAGTGAAATAGGTCGTTGGGCAGTGCCTAAAACACCATGGATGGAAAGGATCTGCCATCTTTGCGAGAATAGGAGCATCGAGGACAAAAACCACTTCCTCTTAGAGTGCCCCGGGTACAAACACATTAGATCTCAATTTGATAATCTTTTTCGCAATACTGACCTTCTTAGCCTTTTACGATGTCAAAATTATAGTGAGCTCGGGAGGCTTCTCTACAAGCTTTTTGAGCATAGGAATAAGATCTTAAATAAAACTAAATAATTTGTTTCTTTAGGTGCGATAAACCAAAGTTTGGTCTCAGTGGACATTAACCACCATCATCATCATCATCATCAACTAAATATTATTTTATTTATTTTAATAACTATTTCTTAACAACTAATTTAGAACTAAATATTATTTTATTTGATTTAATAATTAATTTACTAATAGCTAATTCATAACGGCTATTTAGTTTAATAACTAATTCTTAACAACTAGTTTATAACTATATATTATTTTATTTGATTTAATAATTAATTTACTAATAGTTAATTCATAATACCTAGTTTTGGACCCTCATGTATCCTTGCTATTTAATCTTTAAGATTCACTAATTTTTTCACCTTTGTCTAGAGAATGAACCATATTAATTGGTTCAAAAGACCAAATCCTAATAATATGATTAATCTCAAAAAAAAAAATTATTTACAATATAAATTACAAAAGTCTAAAATCTAACACAAAAAAAAAACAATAAAAATTTGAAAAAAGTAAAGGTGTACGTATTTAAGATCTTTGATATTTGTAATATGTTGGAGGTGATTCCTCCTGAAATCATAATGCTCCTAAATTGTCAAATTCTACAATAAAGAAGAGGAGTCTTCGTGTACAATGAAACAATGAATTTTTAATATAAACCTGTGATCATACTTTTATTAATACAATTTTATTAGGCAAAATAAATATTCAAATTAACAAAGGTTTTTATGCGAATTAAATATAATTAAATATGAAGGTTTTTAAGAATTTCTAATTAAATATATATCATATTTCTATTAAATATTATTTATTTATTACAAAATATTATTTAAATATTTATATATATTTTTATGGATATCATTTTTATGTTAAAATAACAAAAAAAATATTTAAATAATATTAATATTATTTAAAAAATTATAATAGACATTATTAATGGTGAATAATTTATTATATATTAAAATAATAATTTTAAAATATTTGTAGCTTAAGAGGGTGGTGAAGTTGGCAAACACCATATTATGAAGTATTATGTAAAGCATGAAATTCATAAGATTTAAGGTTCAAATCCCCATAATCAACCCCATTAGTCATGACATGGTGTTTTGTCAAGGCACTTCATGATGAAAATGTCAGTGGTTCAAAACCTCATGGGTAAATATCTAGGGTGTTATGTTAAGGAACTTCATGGTGAAAATGTGACGAGTTCAAAACCTCATGGACGATGATCGAATAATACTGAGGGCTAGTGTGGCATGGTCTAGGTGTGATCCCCAAGTGATTCTGATGGCTTAGATGCTCTTAGGTCATGGCTACACAAGCAACAAGTTAGGTCACCGGTTCGAAACTACGTGGGCAAAAATTTAGCCATGCTAATGGTCGGTGTGGCCTAGGCCAGTTGCAATCCCAGGGTGATTTTGACAGCTTAAATGCCCTTAGTGTGGGAAAATGTAACTAATTTGTTTCTTCATAATTGTCATTTGACTCATGTATTTATCAAAAGGAGAAAGAAAATGATGTAAGAACAAAAGAAATTTTTAATTTTGTAAAAACATGGGTTTCATTGTCAAAATATTTGTCATTAGGTCTCTTAGGGTTTACATGAGTCAAAGTGTCCTTTTCATAACGTAAAACACCCTTCCAGGCATTTGTATCAAGAAAAGAAAATGTATTTTGTATTTGGAAGTGTCTAGAATGATCCCAAGGCCAAGTCGCCCAACTAGGAAGAAGTTAACCTAGAGAGGGCTAATGGAGCCTCTTTGAAGGGCTATCAAAAGAAGAGATTTGACCTCATTTAAATAGAATAAGCAAGCATCTATTAGGCTTGATCTGCAATTGGAGTGTTATGCACATGACCTGCACGAATAACATAGTGCCAAAAATACAAAACAATAATGCCGAAAACACAGAAATATAACATGAATTGAAACAAGTTGCAAAGATACTTTACTGCTTAGAAGCAGGATACAATGTTCACTTGCCTTTTCTAGGGGGCAACCTCCAACAGAGCAGAGCTCAATTACAATAAAATTTGATGATTCTTCCCGTGCTACCTAAGCCTATTTATAGCTTGATGACATCCAAAACCCTAACTACTAGTGATCCCTTGCATAATACAGGTTAGCCACTTTATATATTAACTATGGCCCATTTATAACTAATAATGGTCCCTTCTCTATAATACGAGTCAACCACTTACAATTATTATTAATGTGGATAATTGCTTACAGGCTTTATTGACTCAACTAACTAACTATGACTCTCACGAGGCCCCTTGGGCTTATTACAGAATGAAATGGGTTAGGGTTGGACCCTAACATTACCTAACCCATCAAAAGAAGCTTTTTCCTCAAGGTTGAAGCCGCGGAAACTACTGAGGAATAATGGTTGGTTCCCATGTTGCATCTTACAGAGAGGTGTCTTTCCACTTGATGAAGACTTCCTTAATCGTGTTGTCACAAAGATGTCTTTCACAAGTGTCGAGGACCTATTTAGGTCAGAGCCAAAGTCAACCTTCCTCATCCAATTATGGTAGACTTGTTTGAAGTCTGCAGTTGTTCCCCACAACTTTCTTGAGGTAGAACACATGGAAGATTGGGTGGATTTTTGAAGTAGTCATCAGGGCCAATTTGTAATTGACTCCTCCTATACGCTGAAGTACTTGATAAGGTCCATAGAATTTTGGGGCTAGTTTTTGGAAAACCTTTTCTTTAAGAGAGGTTTGATTCTAAGGTTAGAGTCGCAAGAACACCTGGTTACCTACTTCAAATGACCTCTCTGAATAGTGTCAGTTGGCTTATTGCTTCATTCAATTTTGATCTTGATGTAGGTTATCTTTGAGATGAGCGATCATGGTGGCATGGTTCTGCAGGAGCTTATTAGCTGCTTATACTTTGGAAGATCTAGGGATATAAGATGTTGGTGAAGGAGGGAGTTGTTTGTACACTGCCTCATACGGAATTATCTTGGTGGCTTCATGATAGTTAGTATTATACAACCATTCAGTTTAAGGCATCCACTATACCCATTGATGTTGCTTGTCTGAAGTGAAGCATCGGAGATAGGTCTCCAAACATTTTTTGATTGCTTATGTTTGATCACTAATTTAGGGATGATCAGTTGTACTCTATTGGAGTTGTGTGCACCGTAGCTTGAAAAGTTCTTGCCAAAAATTGATGGTGAAAATTGGGTCTCATTCAAACATAATGGAATTCAGTGTGCCATGCAGTTTGAATATTTGGTCCATGAAAACCTAATCCACCAATGTTGGGGTAAATGGGTGCAGTAGAGCACCAACATGAGCATATTTGGAAAGTATGTCAAAAACCACCATGATGACTTATTTGTTGCTTAACTTTGGGAGACCTGTAATGAAATCCATGGAAACATCCATCTAGACAGAAGCAGGGAGTGGCACGGGTTGTAAGGTTCTTAGTAGCTTGATCATTTCCCCTCTGTTGCATTGGCATACTTCACATTCAACTATAAAAGTAAGAATGTCATGCTTCATGCTGGCCCAAAAGAAAGAACGTTGTGCTCATGCATAAGTCTTCAAAAAGCTTGAATGTAATGCAATTGGAGAGGAGTGAAACTCTTCGAAGATGTGGGTTTTGAGGGTGGAGGTCGGGGATAACACTATCTGATCCTAACAGTAAAAAACATCATCCTTCCAAGAGTAATCCTTTGAGGACTTAGGATCCTCTTATAATATGTTAATGAGATGGGATAAACAGGAGATGGAAGAACGATTCATGACAAGTTGCTTATATCCAATCTAGTTTGGGTAGATAGAGCGATAACTGGGAGCCCTCCTCCTTAAATTGGCATGATAAGGCATCGACCACTACATTGTCACACCCCTTCTTGGCAATTATCTCATAATCATATCCCAACATTTTTGTGAACCATTTATTTTGTTGTGGTGACAATAGACACTGCTCTAGGAAATATTTTAGGCTATGATGGTCATTGCGAATTTAGAAACGACACCCCAATAAGTATGGTATCCAAGTGTCTACTGCATGTAAGATGACCATCATTTGTTTATCATATGTAGATTGACCTAGATGTTCTTCACTAAGTTGTCGACTAGTGAAAGCCAATGGTCTACATTCTTGCATTAATACTCCACTAATGCCCATACATGAAGCATCACATTCAATCACAAAAGGTTTGTGAAGCTTGGAAGGACCAATACTGTAGTGGAGCACATGGCTTGTTTGAGAGCAAAGAAGGCCTACTGAGTTGTGTCAGTTTAGAGAAATGATTTTTTCTTGAGAATATTAGTGAGGGTTCGGGCAATGTGTCTATAATGGCTAGCAAATTTGTGATAGTAGTCTGTGAGACCCGATTAGAGGACATTTCAAGTCAAAAATAGCCACCTAAGAAAAAATTATGAAACTAATAAAATAATTCCACGTACACAATTTTTTAATATATCATTTTTATTATTTTACTTTTGTCAAAATTACCCAAGTAAATGTCACGTTTATTAAAAGAGATTTTATCAAAATAACTGTAATATATTTTATATTTAAATTAATGTATTAGCACAAGATTTAATAAAATTTATATTGAAAAAAATAAATTTAAAATTTAAATTAAATTTAAATTTAACTTTAAATTACCCAAATTTAAATTAAAAAATCAAATTTAATATTTACATTAAATTTGAATTTGAATTTAAATCACCCAAATAAATGTCACTTTTATCAAAATAACACTATATATATTTTATATTTAATTAATACAATTTAAATTAAAAAAGTAAATTTTAAAGTTAAATTTAAATTACCCAAATAAATGCATACATACATACATACATATATATATATATATATATGAATATTTTTAATGAAGGGTAAAATATGGGTTGAGTGTGTTTTTTAATGACGCGTAACTAATTTAAAATTTAAATTAGTTACGCGTCATTAAAAACACACTCAACCCGTATTTTACCGTTCATTAAAAATATTCTCAATATTATAAATTTGATAGAATAAGATATTAATTTTACTTTTAATATTTAATGTTGTTTTTGGTCACTTAGGCACTGTTCACACTTAAATTAGGTAACTTATATTATTAAGAAATTTGTCAGTTCCTAGTCACACATGTATCTCTTTTGAATTTTAAAGGACTTTTATTGGCTTACATAGTGTGACATGGAAATTCAATGTTAATTATTTAAAATCAAATTTCCTCTAATTGGCAAGAATCTCCTCAAACTCTTCAAGGTTTTTGGTTGGGGCCAATCTTGCATTTCCTGAATATTTTTCAAATTAGCTCTCATTTCTTCACAGTTCACAATGTGCCCCAAATGCTCTACTTCTACCATGCCAAAGGAACACTTGTATAATTTGACAAATAATTTGTGATCTTGTATCAGTTGCAATACCTGGTCAACATGTCGAAGTTCTATGTCCCATGTTATGTGGTAGATGAGAATATCTTCAAAAAATAACAAGAAATTTTTTCTAATATATGGTTTCAGAAAGTGGTTCATGGGGCTCTGAAAAGTGGATGGGGCATTATAGAGATCAAATGGCATGACCATAAATTCATAATGTCCTTCATGAGTTCGAAAGGTTGTCTTGGGAATGTCACTTCCTTCGTCTGTATTTGGTGATAGCCTAAGCATAGGTTCAACTTGGTAAAAAATTTGGCACCGTGCAATTCATCAAGCATCTCATCAACTACTGAAATAGGAAATTTGTCCTTGATAGTGAGCTTGTTGAGGGCCCTAAAGTTTGGACACGTGCGCCATTCACCGTATTTCTTTAAAATCATGACCACTTGAGATGGATAATGGCTGATGTTGGAGAAAATAACACTAGCTTCGAGGACTTCCTTGATAATTTTTTCAATTTTATTCTTTTGTACAAAAAGATATCGATAAGGGCAGACATTTGGCGGTTGGGTACTCAAGAGAAAAGGGATGTTATGATCATGTTCACCTCTAGCGGGTGGGAGTTCCTTAGGCTTGTAAAAGACCCGCTGGTGGTGATCTAATACTTGTTGCATATCGAATGAATTTTAGGAGGAGTGGATTCAATGGCATGGATGGCATTAAATTGTGTTACTATCCCATGAAAATGGCTTTTTAAAATCTTCTCCATTTGATGCGAGCTAATGATAGTAGGAACACCTACCTAGAGTCCCCGCAGTGTATAAGTTTGGTCGTTCTGCTCAAAGCTCACATATAACTCGTGGAATTCCATTATGATAGCGACCAGTGTGCGAAGCCATATAGCACCAAGGACAATGTCACAACCACCCATTTCAATGGTAAACATCTGGGTTTTGAGGTAATAATCCCCCATCTGAAGCTTAATATTTTCATAGAATTCTTCACATTTCATGGTTCCCCCATCAACGATAAATCCTTGGAAATTAGATACTGTCCTGACAAAATAATGAATGACTTCTACTACTCTGTTATAGACAAAGTTATGTGTGCTACCACTATCGATCAACACCACTACTAGTTGATGTTTAATAAAACCTCAAATTTTGAGAGGTTGGGGAGAAGAAATGTTGGTCAAGGCATGGAGTGAGATAACTGGCTCATCTGGAATATTTGTAGTATCAGTGTCCAAGGTTGTTTGGGTTTCACCCTCTTCCTCCTCAGGAATTTCAGTGGATGTAGCTTCATCGGAAAAAAAAATTTCAGTAGTGTTAATTTGAAAGAATTTGGTTCCTTCGATTTATGTCCCAGGGAGTATTTGTCATCACACTAGTAGTAGAGTCCTTATTTCCTTCTTTGAGCCATTTATTTTGGCAACAACTTTTTTACATAAACTATTTGGGTGGGGTTCATAGTCGAGGTGGGACGTGCCCATGTAATGAAATTTGGACGATTGGAATGGGAATTTAAAGTGACTTCTAAATCTGAGGCCTTTTTGTATGCTTCCAACCAAGTAGTTGGGTGATGCATTCAAACATGGGCTTGGATGGGTTTCTTTAGACCACTGATGAAACATTCCAAGTAAAAGGCATGTCTTAGTCCTTCAGTCCGGATGGACAATTGTTCAAAGGTTGCAATGTAGTCACGTACTGTACCCATTTTCCTAAGCTTAGTGAGATGAAATAGAAAGTAAGATTCCCGATCAAAGCGGTCCTAAATGGCTTTTGAGAACATGTTCCAAATTTGCCTCCCTAGATAGCGATTTTGATGCCACTACCACCACTTCCATCTGTCTTGGTCCAAGTAAATATCACCCACATGTATTTTTGTGTCATCATCCCAGATATTACTATGGTGGAAATATTGTTCCATTTGTGCCACCCATACTGTCAAGTTAGAGGCATCAAATTTGTACTTGTCTAGCTTAGGTGTCTGGTGGCTCGAATATTGGTGACCTCCATGGAAATGAATGTGATGGTTGGATTCTCCTTCTACATGGGAATCAACATTGTGTTATCCCCTCTTGGATTAGTGAGATGTCCTCAAGTATTATAGTACTACTATTGTGATTCTGTCATTAAAGGATGTCTCGAAGTCATTGATTTTTTTCTCGAGGGCTTCGACATTCTCTACATCTATAACTTGAGACCTGGTATTGTGCATACACTAGCCCTGGTAAAATTTTGAAATCACTTAAGAGTAGTATGGTTGGAAAGAGGGCAATCTTGGAATTCTGGTGATGTGGCTCAATTTAAGCTGTGTCGAGAAAAAATTTTATGGGCTAGGTCTCTTGCAAGTGTCTCGTGATGAGCCCATAAAATTTCTTTTACTCTGAAAGGAGTTTTACTCCTAGTTGATCAATACTATAGTGACTGAAATCCAAAATTCTTGATACTACCAAAATCCTATGAAAATCGGGGTTGGATTGTAGTAATAGAAACCCCAAAGACTCGATACTAAAGTGACTAAATCCCTCACTACACAAAGATTCTAATCTGCATTTTTAAAAACCAAACTGTTGAATCTAATATGTATGATGGCAACAAAACCCCAATTTCTATATCTCACATGTATAACGATGGTCAAACCCTAGTTGTTGGATCTAAGCTGGACGAAAAGTTGGGGGGGGGGAGGGGGCGATCTTCATATAATTGAAGGAACTATGGCCACACAGGATTTTCATATGCTACATATCGTGATATACATAGGGGTCCAATAGTAGTGCTTGCCCCAATATTTTAGAGCACCAACTAAGGATGAGCAACCGTACCCTTAGTTGTATTACCCGACTACCCTTCTATACGTGCGAGTAATATCCCTAAGTGTTATCCTCAGTGTATTGTGATATAAGTATGGTCGATGACCTATCTAAGGTTAGGTTCCAGGTTACCCCAGGGGGGGCTTCTGATATACCCAAGGGTATGTGAAAGTGTAGTTTTTGCATGGTTTTAGTCCGTGTGCGGTTCTGTCTGATGCGCTACTACTTGAAGTGGTAAACAAAGGGGTTACAAGGTAGTCCAACAAGCATGACAACCTATTATAGTTCGTAAGTGCATGCCTCCCTAAATATACTTGTTTATGTGATCAACAACAAATCTCATGGTTTAAATATGTTGGAACATGTCTCTAGCCTAAAAAGAAAAAGAAAAAATGCCAAAATTGGAGGTACAACTGGCACTAGAAAGTTCTCTAATTACACTTCTTATGCACTTGACCTATGAGAATAATAGAATGCTAGAAATATGAAACAATATTTCCAAAAACACATAAATATCATATGAATTGAGACAAGCTACAAAGATATTTTATTATTCATAAGAATAATACAATGTTCACTCACCTCTTCAAGGGGGAAACCTCCAATAGAGCATAGCTCAATTACAATAAAAATCGATGATTCTTCCCATGTTATATAAGACTTTTTGTAGCTTGATGACATCCAAAACCCTAAATACTTGTGGTCCCTTGCATAATATGGGTTAACCACTTTATTTATTAACTATGGCCCATTTTTAACTAATTGTGGTCCCTTTTCTATAATGTGGGTTAACCACTTACAATTATTATTAATGTGAATAATTGCTTATGGGTTTTATTGAATCAAATAACTAACTATGACTATGATGAGGCCCCTTCGGATTATTACATAAATAAATGGGTTAGGGTTAGACACTAACGAGGATACATGTGAGAGTCTTAAGAAGGCTAGAAGATCCTAGCGAAGAAGGAGTTGAGCTCTATTATGTTCAAAAATCTATATTATCTCTGTAGCAACTCACACATGCGAGAGGGCTAGGTTTATGGTCATGCAACAGGTCTAAAAACTTCAGTAAGGTTTTGCAGACTTGTTATGATGAGATGTAAAGGATATTCTTCTTCAATTGCATTACAGAAGGATGAAGGTAAGTTGGCTTGGTTCTTGGTGGCGGCCTTGGTCTAAGTAGGAGGATTTTTCTTGATTTTGGAGATGTAATATGGCAAAATTAGGGTAGACCTATAGAAGGTATATTTTCCCTAATAGGAGAACAAAATCCTTAGTGTATCATGCTCAGATCAAAGTTGCTTTGAATTTCTAAAAGAAGCATGTTGCTTGCCTTCCAAGGTGAATAAGTGATAGAATGAAAGTTTGAAGTTGGCAGAAGGATCCTAGCCCAGTTTTGGAAAATTGTTACAGTGAGTATGAACCTCTAGAACTAGTCAAAATTTCCATGCAAGAAGTTTGTGGGTTCTGAGGTGATTATAGAAGTAGTTATCTCATCGATTGAAAAAGGTTATTTTGGGTAGATCTATGATAAAATTGAAAGAAAATTTCTCAAAGAATCGATCTGAGAGGTACAAATATCTATGAAGACAAGGCTGATCTCCTGTGGTAACTATTGGGAGGGTTAAATAGGCCTAAAAAAGGTGTTGGAAGTGTCTTCTAGGGTAGCAAGTTGCATAGGCTTTTAGAGAGAAGGAGGCCACTAATTTATGAACGAGGTTTGGCCATAGTTGTAGGGATGACATGGGAAACAAGTTTTCCCTAACTATTAATTATACTTCAAAGGGTATGCATAATAGTTTGTAAGGTATTTATATTTGTTTTATGGATAAAGGGTCTTAAATGCATTAGGGTTTGTGTTGCATGTTTTGAATATTTTTTATTTATAGGGATTGTGAAACCTAGATATGTCTTGGATAGGAAAATCCTAGTTAAGTGAAAAATCCTAACCCTAATCAATTTTTCCCCTCATAGAAACTGTAGATTTTGACATTTGGGGTTTGCAAAAGGAATGTAAGACTTGGTAAAACCTAGCAAGGGTAGAATTTGATGAAATCTAGGATGACATAAAAACCCTAGGGTTGATGCTTCTAAGGGAATATCAAGGAATTTAGGGTTTTTACTTGAGAACCCTAGAATTATACTCTCTGAGAAAATCATGGAAACCTTAGATTGACAAAATAAATGTCATGCTCTTGAATTTGTACATTTTGCTTGGTTGTACTTTCTATTAAAAATTGCAAGTAAAAGAAAGATGAGAAGGAGGAAATAAGAAAATAAATTATCGTACTTGATGATGACTCCTTGGAGATAGCGAGCATGATTGAAGTAGGGAACTATAAGGACCTTAAAGGAATTGATGCTAACAAGTTAAAAGGAGTAAGCATGCATCATTGTATTTTGTAGAAGAAACTTGACTAGGTATGGTATCATAGATGAAAGCATGTGATAGTATCATATTTAAAGTCTATTTGTCTAAATATCTTGAAATAAATCATCTATTCATTTAAGAATGAAAATCGCCAGAACCATTATACATTAGTGTTCATCCATTAATTGTTTAACATTATGTTAGAGGAAGACATTTTTGTAAGGTGGATTCTCAAGATCCTATAAGAACCATCATTATGGAGGTTCTTGGAAAAAAAACATTATGACAAGGATTAGTATATATTCCATATTTTCTGGAAACAATACTTTGGAAAGGATGAAGGAATGCATTTGGTCAAGTTGCAAGCTCATTGTAGGATACAAATAACTAGATGATTCTGTGAAAGATTAATAATGCCTGTTTAAAGTAACCTTTGGGTAGGATTCATATAATACTATAAGAAAGGTTGGTCATATGCATAGTGAGTGTTTCATTTGGTTATATGATGCCTAAGATGATAAATTTTAGTTACTCTAGAATGGATAAAATGCTAATACTTTCTCACTAGAATATATTTATTAATGATCGACATCTAGTACAATCTCCAAAAGAAAATGGTAACTTGGTAATCAAGGTCGATCCTTGGGCACTATGATGCACGGAGGAATATTTGAGTGGAGATGGACCATGAGGGTGTTTACGATGAGAAGGTTGTCATAATGAGGTAAGTTTGATGTTAATATTTTTTTTAGTTATCTAGTTAACATATTATTTTGCTACTCGGAAATATGTTGCATGAATAAATGATGATGGTTAAAGGAAATTCAATAGTGTGGAGAATCTTAGTGGAAGCTCAATATTTGATACCTGGAACCTATAAAAGATGTACTCATCTTGGGATTGAAAGGTAGCAATGCAAGAACATAACCTGAAGGTCAAAGAAGATCACTTTCACGAGGAAGCTATAATCAACTTGAAGTTTAGGAAGGCTCAATATAATGCCTTCAGTGATGATGACAAGATGAAAGTGGTGTTCAAGACTGATGACTTGGAACCTTTTGTAGATTAAGGAAGAAGATGGCTCTAGGATACCCAAAAAGGAAGCAAGCTCGACATAATGAGATGCAGAGGAAAGTGGGAGCCATTTAGCTATCAAAAAAAAGTAGTTGATACTCTGATGAAAGAAAGATGGAACAATTCTATGACTTCTCAAGTAGTAAAGGAAGTCAAGAATATCCTCTGGATTTGAGAGGGAGTAAAGGAGTCTCCTTGAATAGGAGCATGGATCTATTCTCTGATTAAAAAGAGAACAAGGATGTCCTCTCTGGGAGAGAGGGAGTGATGTTGGACATCACATAAGCATTTGCTCATTCATGTGTCATTCACTTGACCAGGACTAATCACCATAAGTGTAAGTGAAGGCCTTGGAGAGAGAATGGTGGAGGATTCGATAAGCATCTATAATTTCCTTGAGGATAGAACATCCAAGAAAGGAAAGGGACTGACACTCTTTGAGGATACAGAAAGTGTCCAAGATAAGAGTGGTCAGAGAGAACCAATATTCTTTAAGGATTCATGTTTGGAAATCCAAGATAAGAATAGTCTTGAAAGGACATACCCAGTGAACATCTCGATGGGGTATGTGCCTTAGAGCTAATGAGTATCACACGTAAAGCCTCCCAACATAATTCTCTCAAATGAAGTTGAGCTTGTCTAGTTAGGCCTCATAAACAATGTTGGTTGATTATAATATTGATGCTTACAGATGACTTACCAATCCAACTCTTCTTATGAGAACTTTTCAAAGGGAGTAGTGTCCTTGTACCAGTTGGAAAATTATGAATACCTCCCTAGTGAAGAGGGATTGTTGGGAAATGTAACTAGTTTTGGTCTTCACAATTATGATTTGACTCATGTATCTATAAAATGGAGAAAGAAAATGATGCAAGAACAAAATAAATAATTATTTTTATAAAAGCATTGATTTCATGATAAAAATATTTGTTATTAGGTCTCCTATGGTTTACATGAGTCAAAGTGCCATTGTCATAATGTAAAAGACCCTTCCTGGCATTCGTATCAAGAAAAGAAAAAATATTATATATTTGGAAGTGTCTAGAAGGCTCCCAAGACCAAGTCGACAAGCTAGGAAGAAGTTGTCCTAGAGAGGGCTAATGGAGCCTCTTGGAAAGGCTATAGAAAGAAGAGATTCAACCTCATTTAAAGAGAACAAGGAATCATCTTTTGGCTTTGATCCAAAATTGAATGACACATGTGAAAGACTTAGGAAGGTTAGAAGAGCCTAGCAAAGAAGGATTCAAGGTCTATTATGTTCAGAAATATGTATTATCATTATAGCAGCTCACATGTGCAAGAGAGCTAGGTTTCTTATCATGCAACATGTTCGAAAAATTCAAGAAGTTGTAGAATTTGTTGATGAGATGTAAAGGATATCCTTCTTTCCTTGTATTAAAGAAGGAGGCAGGTTGGTTGGCTTGGTTCTTGGTGGTATCCTTGGTCTAGGATTTGGTCTTATAAGTCTCCTTTGATGTTGATTCTATTAGAATGGAAGTTCTTTACAGGTTTTCCCCTTGGAGGGGTTTTTCCTTCACTTGGAACTTATATCTTGTGTTCTTTTTTGTATGGGTGTGATCTTTATTGTTTTGGAATTTATTTGATGATAAAAAACATTAAAATAATCAAGAACAATAAGAATATGATATCACAAATAAATGTCAAGTAAGGAAAAGTTAATTAAATGTTTCCCTAATAATAACAATTTGGAAGTTCATATTTATAATTTTTTGAATTTGATATATGTTATGTGAATATTGTAGTATAATTTTTTTCCCAAATGTAAAATGTTTTTTTATTATATATGTAGAAGATAAAGATCACTAAACTTATTAGTATACTATTTGAATTCATTAGATAAGAAAAAGATGAGAGAACTACTTGTGGATATACTATTTGAGTTAATTAGATAAGCAAAAGATGAGGGAGCTACACACATTGATTTGTAAAATAATTTCATTAAACATGTAGGAAATGATGAGGTTGAACTTATAAAATTTGATTAATTTATTTTCACTATATTATTTATTAAAATAAAATTGACAAATTTAAAAATAAATATAATGTTTTATTTTTTCAAAATGATCATTAAAAAAAAGTATTTGTATAATTAAAATTTTATGTCAATTCTTTTATGATTTGGATTTACTTCAGACAAAATAATATTTGTATAATTAAAATTTTATGTTAATTCTTTTATGATTTGCATTTACTTCGAACAAATAAATTATGTTAAAGTACTTTTAATATTAAAAATAAATTAATCGAAAAAGCACATACCATTTATCCCCGTTCCCTTAAGAAGACATGTTTTTATTTATTGAATACAAAGTTCATTTTTCTCTCTTGCCACAAGTGTGATTCTTTGTCTATTCATTTTATGTATATGTTTGATATATTTATAACTTTACTGATTCTATAAGATGGTGAGTTATGGGTTGTAGTTAGTTTAGGGAAATTTGGGAGTCTCAATGGCTAGTTTAATAGGTATATTTTCTTATGCTAAAGTTTAATGAGGTCTCAAGAAATTAAATCTCGTTAAGTTTGTTGGGGTTACATGTGAAATGTACAAGGTTCACTCAAACATAATAGTCGTTGAGTTAACCATGCTAAACTTGTTCAACAATTCTCCAATGTATTTCTTTGGAGGTGAATATGTATTTTGGATGTTGAGTCACTTCAATGCCCAGGTAATAATGAATATCTCTAACATTTTTCATCTAAAACCCTTTCTTCATCTCTTTCTTTATGGATGCAATATGGCTTTCATTTTTCCCTATCATCAAAAAATCATCTACATACATGACAAGGTATATAGTAGTTTTTCAAACTTTCTTGACAAATAGAGTTGCATCATCAAGTTTAAAGTTCATGAAATTTAATTTTAGAAGATAATTATTTTTTCATATGAGGCTCACAATGTTTGTTTCAAGCCATATAAGGATTCGATGAGTATACATACTTTTTATTTTCATCCCTTCACAATTGAAAAATCTTTCAATTGAGACATGAAGACATTCTCTTTCAAATATACATTCAATAAAGTAGTCTTCACATCCATTTGATGAAATTTCTATCCATTCTATGTTTCCAAGGAAAAGAGAGTATGAATGGTGGGCCATTTTACTATGGGGGGAAATGTCTCATAATCAACACCTCATGTCTTTTGAAAATCCTTTTCCATGATTGTTGCTTTATTTTTTTTAAGTGAACTGTTTATTTTATAATGGTTCTTATTGACCCACTTGTATCCAGTTGGATTGGGTTCAAATAGAGGTACCATAAAATTCCACGTCACATTTTTTATGAGAGAATCATACTTGTTCATTTATTTTTTCCACTCATCATGTGAAGCAACTTTTTCAAATTAGTTTAAAATTAGTAGAAAACTTCAATTCACAATCATATGAAACATCCATATCATCTACATCATTTGAATCAAAATTATATAGATGACCTCCATATTATCTATTGGAGGCTATGACTAATTTTTTTCTAACCTCAATGATATTAACACTTTTGAGTGTTTTGATGAGCCATTTTGGTGGACCTTTATGACCCAATGTACTAGGTTTCTCCAATAATTGAGATGGTGCTACATTTCCTTCCAGAATCAACCTTCCAAACCTCTTAGTCATATCATCCAATCGATTTTCCTCATACGATGAATTCATTGAATATTCATAAGGGGGATATGTTTTTTCAAAATGTTATCCAATAGATTTATAAAATATAGTAATTCCCCTTCAAGGTGTGGAATGTCATAATCAAAATAATGATATGTCTTTGTCTAGTAAATCTATCCAGATGACCATGCTGCCACTCAATAAATTTTTAATTCTTTGAATATTCAAGTAAAATTACATCTCTAGGAAAAATAAGATTCTTGTTTACATCATCATAATGGTGAGATTCCTTAGTGGTATTTGATTAGCCCAACAAAACACAATTTCAAATCCTTGCATCAATATTGTTTATTTTGATGGGTATGTGTTATATTCTTTGCGAGACTACCTACATGCACTATGTGTTGTTACAAGTGCAACGAGGGGTCACATGAGGGAGGAAGCATGCTTACACAGGAGCTCGGGAAAAGCACCCCTAGAAAAAAAGGACAATTTTTTGCATCGATTTTTGGTGTCTTTCATCACACAGTTTCCTCTTTAAGCGATTTTGTTTGTGCATGGTGGTTTATCCCATTGTTTTATGGTTTCAATTAAGGAATTAAACTGAATTTTAATCCATGTTAAATGAAATGCCGGTTTAGGATTTGATCTTCTATATTTATTATATTGTAATATTATAAATATTAATATACTAAAAAATCTTCCTAGTTTCTTAGTTTGAGCTTCTACGGTTAAATGTATGTGGTTATATGTGTTTTTTCATTCCATATTTACTATTTTATGAAGAATTTTTTTGCATAAATTAATTGTATGGGTTTAAAACCTACATTTGGTATTAAAGTGATTTTGGATTCAAGGGAACTCTTTTATGTCTAAGGGGTTTTGATTGGACCTATTGGAAACTAGATCACTACTGCGAGTGGGAGTGAATTAGTTGTGTGAGCACTTAAAAACGTTTTATCCAATTATTTAATATTTAACATGCATAAACTAAAACACATAATTAGAGATTAGTGCACCAAACATAAATCGGAAACCATGAAAGCTATCACACAATGGACGCAAGTGTTTGTAGTGGAAAACCCATCCCAGGAAAAAAACCACCCTATTGTTGTTGCCCTGTGAAATTCTTTCATTTATTATTTAGAAAATTATATATGGATCAACTCCCTCTGATGAGCTAAAAGACTAGACTTGTTTCACAGTATGCTAACACCATGAGACAAGTAATTGTTTCTCTCTCGAATCTACGAACTATAATTTGCTGAAGGCCACCATGATCAATGATCCTCGGATGATTAATCATGAACTAACAATGACTCTATAGACTCTGATTTGCTAGTACTATCATGAATAATGAGCCTCACTCAGTTTCTACCGAACTATCCAACCACTGTTAGAAAAAGAAAACTTTTCCATCTACTGAATCCCCTAATCACTGTATACTCAAGTCTCCACGCCTTCACTTCGTCCATGTGAGCCTTGTTTCATATATTTCAAACTGGACTCTTAAATCTTGCTCAACATGAGCACTACAACAAAATAGCATTAAAGCTCAATCAAATATCCAATTTGTAGCACAAGTTGCAATAAAAAACTCCACACAAGCTCCAACACAATATCCTCAAAAACATTACTCTAAATCACTCATCAACACCTCACTCACTACATAGTGTAATGGATGAAATAAAGGTCAACGAACTGTTGCTACATTTGCAAACTTCTTCATAAATTCTGCACTAGAGAAACATGCATCTTACAGACTCTTCTCCACAATAAAACTTACACAAATCAACTAGACAAGAAATCAACTCACAATGAGCTTTCTCTAATATGTAGATGAACTCAAGTGCTCAATTGAATAATTACTCAAAACTACTAGGCATCACAACTCTGTTCATATCCTATATTAGATTCGTATTCAACTCATTTTCTCTATCAAGCCACTAACTCCACTTTCCTTTTGATCTTCTCAACTTTGATCAACTTCTGGACCATAAGTCACAAAGTTCCAATCAAATATGTCTCCATAAACCAAAAATTATCTCAACAACACAAGAAATGCATATTAAATATCAAGAAATCCTTCATCCACACTCTTGACATAGTCTGAAGTTGATTGGGGCAATAAACGCTCCTTTGAGCTGGCTTCCATGTGACTGGAGCATTCCAACCGCTCTGATAGGCCTATGTGCATGCGACTAGGGCTAAAGCTTAGTAAAATCATCAACCTCTTAGCTCTAAACCTCTTCCATATTTTCTATCATCTTCTCCAGCACTTGAACACTCATCCAAGCCTTTGCAACATGTTTGCAATTGATGAAATAGGCCAAGAACAATTTAGCGACATGCAAGACCTATTCTTCAAATCTAAACACCAATACCAACACCTGCAAGTCCTCAAGAATCCAACATAACATATCTAACACCTATAGAAACATTTCCAATACATGTAGTAGCATCACCAACTCTTACAGTAGAAACATCAATGCATACAAATTCCTCCATCACTTGTAGAAGCACCTCCAACGCAAGAAATTACATATCACACATGTAGAGACATATGCGGCACCAAGGGAACCTCTCCAACCTCCCGCAATCGTAGAATCTCCTCAGTAGCCACAACATCATCGCCACTTGGTCTAGTCATAGGTATTTTGAAATCAATTCCAACTAACAAGACCATTACGAAACATCCAACACCAAGAACTCATCACACATGCATATGAACAACAACACCAAGAGCTTGTTGACATCAATGCCAACACTAAAATTCAAACAAGACTTATGGTAGGCCTTGTTATAGTGGGAGTTCTATCAAATCAATTCTTGTGGTGGAAGGAAATTGTGAGTATTTCAAGGATATGGATCGATAAATTCAAGGGGTAGAATTTTGAGTTGTTGAAGCTCAAATTGGAAGATATGATGTTGGACAGAGGTCATTGAATCACTATGGATATAGGTATTGCATCCATGAGGATGTCGACAAAAGACTAGAATATATTAGATAGAAATAAAAGAGCATAATTCATTTTTGTTTCTTAGATTTATTATTATAAGTATATTAGGATAAGATACATAGAAGGCATTATGGAAAAAGTTAGGGAGTTTATACCCCTCTAAGTCCTTGACGAGCAAAATTTTCTTATAGAAAAAGTTGTATAACTTGAGAATAAAGGAAAAAGACTCAATGATAGAGCATCTAAACATATTCAATAATCTTGTAAGTTAGCTATTGTCTATTGATATTAATATTTCAGATGAGAATTAGTGTATCAATTTCCCATATTCTTTACTAGACTTATGGTATAGTTTAGTTGTTACCATATGTTGTAATGAGATGTTAAATTATGAACCTAGCAACCAAAAATTAGTTCTTACCATATTATTATTTTTCTACTTAATAAAATACAACTAGGTTCTTAACACAATTATTAAGTGGAAACACATTTACACAACCAATATCAATCACATGTGACACATACAAATTCTTCCCAACCAACAGTTCTTCATAAATTAATAATCCATACCTACTTGGGCTTCCAAATTGAGATAATGGCCTAACATAGAAATTTACAAATACAAAATAGATTGTATCTTATCCATTAAAACATGACCTAGATTTGTTTTTAATCTACTTGGATTTTTTGGATCTCTAATGTTGTACCCCTGCACCTTCCTCAAACCCAACACACTCGAGTATCTCACTCCTCACTTCAGAAATTTCTTTCAGAATGGATTGTGTCACTATATGGTGTTTTTTTCTCATCTCCTTAGACTTGAATTTATAACTTTTCATTGAGATAAATCCATAACTCTAATCTCCAAAGTGATGGATGGATGATATTAGATCCTTCTACACTTAAATTCAATAGTTGAAGGGAAAACATGATCACTATGTTAAATAGTTTAGTTTTCCTATGGTTCCTTAGTTGAAAAGACACCATAATTAATTACGTTCTTTTCCTAAGTTAGAATTATGCTATGTTACAAAAACAACTTACTCAATACTTGAGAAAGTGTCTTAAGGAGAATTTGGGTGACTTCTACATCCTCTAATACTTAGGATTGTGTATAAATACCTACCCAATCTACAAATATCAACACTTCTTCTTGGCGATGGGGGATTCAATGGCTACTCCCTCTAAAAAATAAGCCTTCATTTCCATCCGGTTTGGAATCATTCTTAAATATCTGCTGCCTTTGGAATTGTTCCTAGAAGCCTATTACTATTGAACATCATGTAAGGTCATATCATACCAAGAGACCTTCTTGATATACTTGGAAAGATATGTTGACCGCTCCTCCCCACTTGAGCCTAATGGATAACACCCTCTAAATTTCTCAATATTTGGAGCTTCCCACTCCTTTTTCTCCACCACTATTTACTTATTTCCATTACTCAAATAGGTTATGCCTTTATCCTATACATGTTTCCCTCTCTAACCCTAATGACATGGTGATCATCTAAGTTAGATCCCTTTGGCCTAATCAATGCTTTTCCATCCTAGAATGCTACATCAAACCCCTTCTCTATCATAAGAATGAGAGGATAATTCTCCTAAGTTTTATCATGCATAGTTTGTCCTTCACTTTTAGCACACCTCCTTACTCAAGTTGGAATGAAATTATCCCAAATCCCTTTGTTACATTTTTGGTATTGGCTTCAAACTACACATGCAACATTGAGTCCCACTTTTCCATGTTGTCAAATAACTCTCATTCTTCCAAGTTGTTGGGCTTAGCCTTTGGTTTCTCCCTCATCTCCTCCTAGATTTAGGCATCCCATATCCTAACAAATGAGTGATAGTTCTCTCTAACACAAATTCATTAGATGAATGGATCCACATCACTGGGAAACCATTCAATGCCACATTAAATAACTCAACATCATTCGCCCCTTCCTCCATTACTACAATTTGATCACATATCTGAGTGATTTTTATCAAGTAACTTATCACTATGTGATATCTAGTCATTTTCATAGACTAGAGTTTGTCCCTCAACATAATTTCCTTTAGTGGATAGAAGAAAACTCCCTAAATCTAGTGGCCTTATCTAGAAACAATAGAGACAAAAGGAATATGATTCCCGAAGAGAATTTTAGAGTATGAAAGAAAGAGTTACCTAGAATCTAATGCAAGATCTCCTCTTCTCCTTGTTTGTAAACTCCAGCTCCAACTCCAAATGCTAAAAGTGGAACCTACAAAATAACTAAAACAAGAAAGAGAACCAAAATATACAAATAGAATATACTAACATATCTAAAACGTGAGTGAATAGGGCATTGTTCTACATACACATTAAATGAGACATAAGTGTAGGAAAGAAAAGCACTTTTTGTATTAATGAATGTAGGAGAAGATACAACCCTTTCATATCTTAACTTTGTAGATGTCTCCTAGCTATCTTGTCATTCCATTTCCACAAAGAAAGCCTTTAATCACAACTCAAGTCCATAGATGGATAATGGATCCCTAAGCACAAAGCAACAACACAAGGGCTTAAATAAGAGTCTCCAAAATCCAACCCAGACTCTATGGGAGGTAGTGAATTTATAAGGTAAAAGAGGGCGTTTGGGATTTATCATTCTAGGACTTAAATCCACGTTAGAAGGAGGATAAGTTTTATGGATAAGAGATAAGACCTCAAGTGTAGGATTTATAGATATAATCCAATAATAAATGGTTAAAACCTCTCTGGAAGCTTATAGAAAGAGAACATTCAATTTTTTTATTTAATTTTTACTGAAAGCAACATCCGATGTTCAGTGCAGGTTCTCTGTGTACAACTTACAACAATGAAATTTGTATGAAGGCTAAGTGCGATGGGGATAAAAGTTATGGTTTTGAGTTGTTTAACCTAGAATTCTTGGAACTTTTGGAGAGAGGATGTTCTTTTCTTTACAGGGGATGAATGCAAAGTGTCAATGGAATTTGATTGATCCAGTTTCAAGGCCTTTTAATTGGATGTGACAAAACAACTTGTAATATATTGCCTCCTAAAGTACAAAATTAGAAGTAGTGGCTGAGGACTCAAGGGATTTACCATGTGATAACTCAAGATCAACAATAGATTGGTTGAGATCATCAATTGTTTGTCACAATACATAATCATCGTGATATCATGGTTGAGGTAAACATACCCATACTCATCATATAAGCCAATTTACATGTACATGTACAATAATCATAATTACATCCATCGATGACAAATTGTGGACATATTCTTAGATAGATTTATGAATGATCATAGAAATCATACTTTGTAATCTTGTATGAATCCTGAAATCACAGCCCAGATGGATGAAACTAGATTCATGGTATTCTACCTTGTTACTCGATAGTATGTGTCTAACCATGTGAATAAATGTGTTGAATTCAAACATGGTAGACATAATCTGATTACCAACCAATAATGTAAGCTATTAATATATGTGAGAGGAAACAACGATAATGAAAAAGACCCTCAAGGTACTTAATGAGCTGAAGTAGAACACCACATGGAATATTTCGTTTAAAGGTCAATGATGAGAACCTATCACCAAAAGCGAGGAAACTTTCCATTGAGGTATGAAAGGTCCAAGGCACTAAAGGCAGTTTCTAATTAAACTTCCTGGATAATCTTTTGATGTCTACAAGAAGCGACCCATCGCAGGAGGGCCTTAATGTATCCCCCATCCATGACACGAAACAAGTATCAAGATTTGAGATAAAATGTGATGATGCAGAGTTGTTTTAGGAATGGAAAACATGAAGTAAGGCTTAAGGGTATTATAGCAGATGTCAACTAAGGGTGGAATTTCACTTGAACATATTGGTGACATTTTATGGAGCTGGCAGCATTGACTCAAAGAACCATCATAAATACTTTCAATAAGGTGTGACTGATAGAGAGGCAAGTGGATTCCCCAACTCAAAGAAGTCACAGAGATGAAGTGCAAGAGTGTCACGTTCAAGAGAAAATCACTACCATTAATAGGTTTGATGCCATGTTTTCCCAAATTCCTAACCATTTCTAGTCAGTACCTCTTTATTTTTTATAAGCTTTATGAGGATAACATATGCTTTATCTATAAGTTCATCCTTCAAATGAATCCTTCTGAGTATTTTTAATGAACCCTGAGAAGGATTGGTTTAGTCTTGTCATACTTAACAATTCCAATGTTGTTTAATAGTTCAGGAGCCTAGCAAAGGCATAACTCAACTTCTTTTCCATTTTTAGATATTTTCAAAAAGAGACAAAAAATAAAACTTCAATATGTTACTTCTCATAAATTTGTCGCTTGGGCCTAAAAAGGTGTAAAACAATACCCAGGAAAACCTTTTAGCCAAGTTCGACTAAAGTATTCATTTTTCATAAATAGTCCATCCAGTCTGGAAAAGGGATAAACTTATATTCTGTATACATCTTTTCATTTACTTTAACGTGTTCGAAAAGACAAGTGCTCGACAATATTTTCATGTTTTGGGAGTTTGCAAAGAACTTAAATATTACTCCAGGGGGCTCATTTTCATAAGTTTAACTAGATCATAAAAGTAATGAAAGTATACTCATTCAGAAAAATGACCTGCATTTTAAATGTAACCTGAATTGTGTCATTAATTTAACATTCAACCTACTCATAGCACCACAAAAATGTCAAAAATACATAATATATTGTAAAATTGTGTCAAAAACATTAAAAACTATTAAAATAATGATTATTTGACCATAAAAGTGAAAAAAAGTAATTGTATTTCTTACCATTGTCATTTTACCAATTTGAGAGAGTTTTGAGTGTCTTTTACCTTCAATATTCAGTAGGTGATTGCAGCCAATCCAATGAACAATTTCCAATATCGCGAGTCCTAGATAAGAGGTCTATCCTTTCTCTTCATTTTCACAGTTTTGTTTTTTTGTTTGATTCATTTTTTGAGAATATTTTTGTAGTTTTGGCACTTAGAATTTTCCCTAGGCCCATTCCCTCTTCTTATATTGAGAGGTACGATGGGTCAACTAAGTACTGATGAGTGTGAACCAGTGCACTTACAAGGGAGGCTAAGTGCACTGGGTCCCTCTGTTAAGGAATGAACATTGCGATGGACATAGTAAGGCTTCCAAAAAATGAGTTTTGAGTTATTTTTCTACCAAATTTTTTCTCATTTCTAATTCCATGTGTTTTTTCATTGTAATTTTACAGATATCTACCAGAGTGAAAATGGTTTTAAGATGGTGAGAAAGGGAGCATGAGGCTCAGGATATGATTGCTGTAAATGATCTAGAAACAATGAAAGTGTTAAGAATTGTGGGTCTCTACTAAAGTTCTTTGTGATTCCAAGCATGAGGGCCCAATTAGATTTGTTGGAGTATTTGGTAAGGGCCTGGGATGTATAGGGATAATACATCATTATTGGAGAGCACGTTGTGACTATAGATGTTGAAGACCTATACATTTTGATAGAGCTATCACGTAGAGGCAGTTTGATTTCATTATTTGGATACAGGAGAGGTAGAGAGACAATGAGGGATTACATATCCATTCATTGTCGACCTTGGTCTGAAGAAATTAAGGATGGGAAAATTGAGATAAATTGTGTTCTTAAACTTCTACTCAAGACAATCTTATTTACCATTACTCGGTTGGTCAGTAGTGTTGCTCTACATTTAGTTATTGAGACCCAAATGCAGTGTGCCTTATAATTTTTGGCATCTACAGTATTCAACTCGTGTGAAGGGGTCTTAGTCAATGTGAAGGAACAACTCAGTAGAGAAAACACCAAATGATTGAATAACTTTGGCTATGGATCTATCATAGTGTCATTTTATTTATAGAGTGTAACATTGCTACGACCTCCGTGGATATCCTATGAGTCACTTGAGCCTAAAGAGCCTTGCATGAGGTAGTGGGTAGAATTAATGGCTCAACACAGAAGAGGGACTATGATGACATTCACTCCTACTTTCTTTAGATCGATGCGAGAGAAGCTGATTATGATTGAGGACTACCCATATGTTGGAGTTGATTTTCATGGAGACCTAGAGCTCATTTTACCTAAAGACGAGCAATGGAGCAATGCAAGTAAAAGCAATGTCATTTTGGATATTTATGGTTTTCTAAGTTTTACAATTCTTTTATTTTAATTTTAATGTATCTGAGACTAACTATCATTTTTACATGCAGATATTGGACAAATGAGACTTGTGGGAATGTCCCGACTCCATCGATGAGCATAGCCATAGCTAGGATAGGCTAGAGTCGATGAGCCAGAGATGGAGAGTTAGGAGATTCAGAATTGGAAGATACATTAGTTGAGTTTAAGCAGCATGTGGAGAGCTTGACCCTCCCTGTTCCATATACTGTGGTTGATTATATCCCAATCTATTTATAGAGATGCACTATAGGGGTGCTAACTTGGATCAACCGACTATTGCGCAACCTTTCTCGTGCAGTTGTGTGTTGTCGTGATCACCACCAGGATTATTCACCTAGGGATTTAGAGCCACATTTTGTCTTTTACATGTATTTGGATATTGTAGGCCATGAACTATATGTGTCTCACACATAATTTTTGTAAAACTCAAACACTATATACAATTTTCTAATCTATGGATGTTTTCTACTTTATTCTACTATTTTGTACAATATGTGATGATGATTGTATATTTACAAGTGTTGCAAATGTTTGTCTAAAACATGATTATCTAATGCATCTATTAATGTATTTAGACTTCTAGGGACATGTTGATATGAAATCTAGCCAAAATGTCTCTCTAAATGGCGAACTCTCAAAAACATGTGTAACATAGTTGGACTTCTTACTGAATAAACATTACTTATATGTAACACCATGAGTTGTGAATCAATTTTGATGACAAAATGAAAAATACCAGATGAAAAGGCATAAAATAAAATTTTGATCACTGTGTTATACTCAACGATATTATTAGTCAACCAACTAATGAAAATTCCTTGCAAACTAACTAACTCGTCATTAGGGGTGTAGATTTCCCACGTTATGGAAGAAAGGTTCTAGGTACTATGACTAGCACCATCAACATAACTGACATATGGTCGAGGGAACATCGATATATGTAAATCAAAATTAATCCAAGATAAGTAGAGGCGGTATAAAAATCTGAACAAAACACACTACAAACACAACAACAAACCTATACAGTATGTACACAATGACTATGCAGAAAAACTCTAAGCATAATATCTTTTGAGGTACAACCCATTGCAAGCTTGGGCCACGGGAATTTTTTCAAAGTATACAAGCTCATAAGAACCTTTTGCATGTACACATCTAACTATATATGGACCTATTGTAGTACTCAACAACACCCCCCCCCCCCCAATTTATGTTTATTTTAATTATATAATAATTAATGGGGACCCTTATTTCATATTAATAAAACTCTTTAGTGTTCAATAAAGATAGGGCATTCTTTAATTTGTTATAAAATCTCTAAGGACTTGAACATTTATCCTATCGGAACCCATGTATCGGAGGCCCAACCTTAATAATGTTACGATAAATAAAAATCCTGATAGGCCCTTTTATTATAAAATTGATGCATTATTGGAAGATTTATATTGGATTCTTATAATATTGTAACTTTCCTTTTAAGGAAGTTACAATAAATCCATTCCTCGATAGTTAATTTATTTATAAAAGAGGCTTTTGCTAAAAGGCAAAGATAAGTTGTGCGCTTCCTTTTTAATTAAATAGTTTAAGAGACGCTAGCCCCATAATTGCCACTTGGCATATCGTCCCTTCAAAAATATCATAACTTTTAAAGTGTGCCATGCTCAAAACTCCCGATATATCAAAACCTCTAATACATGTCTCCTCTGATATCCACTATCCCCGATACTCAATATTTCTGATACTTCCTATCTCTGATATCCAATATATCTGATACTAGTCCCCTTTGATATCATGAAACGTCTGATATTTCCGTCTACAACCCATATCATGAATTTCATATCCGGTACTTTCTCTTTAAATCCCCGATATGCTATCACCAATATAGAAGTTTTGATATCACTTCCCACCTCTGCTTAAATCTGTTATTTCTTTAAATATGATTTATCGGGAGTTTCCTATATCGTAATTTTCTAATGTGCAGCCAATTGATTTCTCCGATATATTTCTTCTGATACGCCGATGTGTGAAAGTCCACGTGAATTCACATTTTGACATTTAATATATGAAAGTGGTGAACTTATGGCTTTTGAGATTATAATTAGTCTCATTCATTATAGTTTGATTCCACCATAATTCTCCCTTTAAGACAAAAATTGTTATGTGAAACTTGTTATTCGCGCTAAGTCTTTCAGGTGAAGAAGTTATCTCTTAGTTTTGTGTTTTTCATTATAGGCTAGTCTTGAAAAGTGCAACTCTGAAGAAATGTCTAAAGCAACTAGAGGAAAGAAGAATCTTGTTGCTCAGGAGAAATTGACACGTTCCCCAAATAGAAATACCAATATGCCAGGATTGTTTTCTGACATAGTCTATTCTCTAGATGTTGGAAATGCCTCTTGGGAATATATCTATGAAATATTTGAGAATGAAGGAACCATCATAGCCAAGGATTCAACACCAGTCTCTAATACCAGTTACAGTTAGGTGGTGAATTTATTCTTGCATAGATTTGCGGTCAGACCCAAAATACTTCATTATACAGACATGGTTCGATGGGTCATTGAAAACTTAATAATTGTAGAAAGGAATTTCATGGCACAGAAGCACACAATTATGATCTCATTCAACGAAAGTGATTTTAGTGCATTGTACCATTTTCCATTGCCTCGGTGCAAATAGAACGAACAGTTTGTGGATAAATTCATGAGCAACATTAATCATGCATTAGAAGCCATTAGGGAATGGAGAAGATATCCCAACAAGAATGAGCATGAGGAAAAGGGTATGTATGCAGTTGACTCTCTCACTGGTCCTTATTGTCAAATAGTCGCCATGATATGTAGGCTCTTTTCTTATTCCAACACAAAATTTCTTTGATCAATGGACACCACTAATTAATGCTGCCTCAGAAGGATATTTATTAGATTGGGGAAATATACTATCTAATAACCTAGCCACTCATATTTTGAATTTTAGAAGTAAGATTAGAGTTTTAGAAAACATAATTTCCCCTTTCTACATGAGTTCCTATGTAATGGATTCCTTATGCTTCATTATGGATTTCATCTCTATGGGATGGAAATGGACCTTAGAGGACCCAACCCCTATCCATATATATCATGATATCCTTTGGGACTCCAAGTATCATCCTCACTTTTATAAAACCTTGCACAGAGTTATGCTGCCTATTTGTCAAATTATCTTTGACAAGGAAACTCTTATGATTTCCCCAGAAGCTGAAACAGACTTGCTCCCAGTTGGAAACTAGTTTGGTGAGGAGTTATTTACTTACATTTTGGTCTTTGGTAGTCTTTCTAATCCCCATTTCTTGCCTCTATATGTCCCATACAAACTCCTAGCTCGAGAGATAACATACAAGACCATAGGCAATGGCATTTCAAGAGTCTTAAAAGAGTGCAATAAGAAAGTGTGTCATGTTTTTCCTCTTCATTGCGATATGTATACTTTGGAGAATTTCAAACATGCAGCCATTGAGATTAATTCTATCTTAGAATTCGACTTTCCTACTATCCCTGACAGACAGTATAAACCCCATCAAACTATTAAGAAGGTTACTGCACAGTCAAGCATCAGGTAGTTCTTTCATGAACCAGACAAGTTTGATGACTTATTTGAAAAATATTCCACCTATTCAATGGTTACTAGATAAGCATCAGAGCAGTTGAGTCCATAGGAATTTACTCAATTCACTCAATACCATGCAACATGACCATCCCATTTACCTATAGGTTATTTAAAGCTTCCTCAAGAAAGCACGGGTCAAGATGAGGTTATAGTTGTTCATTCCACACAGGTTACTGATATGCCTGAACCAAAAGAGACAACAACTTCTTCTTCTTCGCAAACTAACGATATTTTTACATGTTCCAAGATTTAGAAGATATGGGAACAGGATAGGAAGGTTATGAAGGAAAAGGAATCCCGATTTTTGAAGACTCCATCACAAGAGAAGGTCCTAAATAGTTCTGAAATTTTAGAACAAACTCTAATTACAATAAAGGCCTTTGATAAGCCTTTGGAAACTGAAGCCATTGAGGTTATACCAGCCTTCCCAACCTCTAAGGTTGTATTAATGGTTGAAGATATTCCTCCCCTTGATATATTGTACAGTCCTGAACATAAGGCCATTATTAAAAGGTAAAGGAAGGAAAGCAAAATCGAGCAGTCTCGAGATTTAGTTCCTGGAAACACTTCTTTCTAAGTTGTATGGAAGGGTTCTTTGTCCACTCTGTTAGAGGAACTGGGAAGACTCAATCAGTTCATGAGAGATTATGCTTCCGCAACTCTGGACAAAGCCATGGAAGTATTACATTTATTTAAGGAAAAGGAAGACATAATTGTGCAGTTAGAAGAGAGTCTCAAGATTGAGAAACAAAATATCACTGATCAATGGCAGGGACATCTTATTGAGCTCTAGAATAGTTTTAATTCCCTTAAATTCCAACATGACTCTGATTTGCAGACCCAAGAAACTCATAATTATGAATTACAGAACAATATTGAACAACTTAAATTTAATCCTGAATTAACAAAGTTCAAAAAAGAAGCAAGAGAGTTAAATACTCTCCTTGCTCAACAACAAATTGTATTTTGTCAGAATTTGGCAATTATTCATTATTTGTGTCACACAGCCAGTTACCTGGTGGACCAATTATCACACCTCAAAACGTGTTTTTATTATACTGAAGAAAATATTGCATGTTTCATAACGTGGCAGGATAGTGTTGATGGGAGATTAGCTGATCTCCCTTGGATAGAAGAGTCACACAAGGAAATATTTTGCATAGGATGGGAGATTCGCCTTAAGCATGTAGACGCAACAGTGTTCAATGTAAAGGATATATCTAATAACCTCATTGAAACCATCAATGATAACTTGTTTAAGCTAAATCTCATTTCAAAATTCCCTGAGGGAGCTCTTCCAGATATCAAACTGCTCACTAAAACATAGCTGCAATCATCCAAAAATCGAGCCGAAATAATAGATCAGCTATCTAAAATTGACTTAGAATTTCATTGGCAGTTCTTAGTCAAGCCTCGCAGCTAGTGGTTAATGCTCAGATGCCTATCCAACACCACCACCCACATGTTTCCAGCGTTAAGGGATGCCATATTTATTAGTCAAATGTGGATTCAACCGAAGACTCCACTTGAATTGAAGCCCATGATGGATATTTAAGAACTTCAACAACAAATGGGAGGACAATCCTCTTCACAGGCCTATTCAAGTTGTTATAATGAATTCTAAAAATGCCTCATTCATTTATTTTAAGCATTGTTTGTTAACATTACCTCATGCTTTTACTCTACTTTGCTATAATTTTATTTCATTTTGAGACTATAAATCCCCTCCATTTGTAAGGAGAAGGCGTTTTGAATTTTGGAAAGGAGGCTTTTGTTCACACTATTGTAACTTAAGTTCCTCTTAATACAAATTTGAACCACTACTATTTTTCATGAGCAGAGTTATGATATATCAGGTACTACTATCTGTTTATTATTTATTTTCTTAAGAGTTGAATGGTTATTTGATTACATTTATCATATGTGTTGTAAGCTATCATACATTTTTCACTACTGATATGTGTGATTGAAATCATATATTATATGTATAAACAATGAAATCTTATATGTGTGATGAATTTATCAACTAATTTAATTAACTAATTAGTTAAATTAGTTATCATTATCTGCTTTAACCTCATAATAAAAAACAATCTATATTGTCATATTTCTTATGAGATATTTTTTTAATCACATATACAGATAAGCTTTCATGGGATAGATATTTAGTTTAAGTACTCTTTTTTTTTCTTTCAGTTTTAACTATATCATAGCATCATACTTATATACTCCATCCATTTTTATAATTTATTTTAAGGGAAACAGGTCCCATAATTTCCAGTCCAACCGACCAACCTAAACAAAAAATGATTTTCTCTAAGGTCTTGTCTGGGTGGTTTTCCCCAATGTTAAGGCAGACACTTCGCCCCTTCAACAAGACCCAACCACATTGGTTCGAGCTTCACAACTCCTAATTTATCTACCTCTTGGTCATACAAAAGGACCAGATCACCCTCCAAGAAGGCATGAGGTTTAACATTTTGGTCATATTATGCTTTGATACATTTTTTGTAATCTTCATTGCCCATTGTGGAATCGTGTCGAGTCTCATCTAGACAAGATAGGTGCAAACAGACAATAATTTTGAAGACAAGCTTCAACAATGAAATTTCACATTCAATTGGAAGAACAAATTCCAAACCATACACTAGATGAAACGGTTTTAATCCAGTCGCAATTCAGAAGGAGGTGTGGTATGCCCACAAAGCTAAAAAAAGAATAGCAGGCCAATTTGTTTTATGAATCCCTATCATGCATTGAATCATTGTTTTCAAAACCTTATTAATGGCTTCTACTTGACCATTGGCGTATGGGTAGTAGGGATTTGATCTATCATGTCATAAGCCCAACTTGGCAGTCAGTTCAAGCATCATGTAACTATGAAAATGTTTACCATGGTCCGTAGCAATAGCGTGTGGCACACCAAATCTTGTGATAATGTGATTAAAGATGAACAATGAAGCAACTTTTCCACTATTGTCATATTTAGGCATCGCTTCGGCCCATTTAGTAGAATAATCTACTGCAAAAATTATGTAACCATTCCCCCAGCCAAACAAGGGTTACGGGTCATAAAGGCCATACCCCATTTGTTGAAGGGTAAAACAATGATGAATAGGTGCAAAGGAGCAGGTGGAGTATGGGCTTTTCGAGTATGGATCTGGTATGCGTGACACTTTTGGAAATGTTAGAATGCAATCTTTGAACATAGTCAACCAAAATTAACTAGCAAGTAAAAAACATTGCGCAGTAGCATAACCATACATATGTTTGTCGCATGCTCGAGCATGAAAATCATACAAAGCTTTCTTGGCCTCCTCTTGAGTGAGGAACCATCAAAATATGATATCAATACCACACTGATAAAGGGTGTCTCCAATTATGATATAATGACGAGCTTTGTATTTAATGCAATGCTGATCGGAATGAGCCGTTTCAGGCCGAAAAGTTTGGATTTGGAGATAAATGATGATATATACATACCAAGGATCAAAAGAGTCAATAAGAAACAATGTTTCATCGGGGATAAAATCTCCAGTTCTTGATTCTGACGCAGAAGATCGGGGAAGGTTGCAAATTAGTTTGGCAAAGACTAGAGATTTCTTAGACTTTGATTTGAAGAATTCCAAATGAAACTCTTGGAGGATAACAATCCAATTTGAGTATTTCCCCCCTAGAAATTAACATGATAGGATATTAGCCATAGGGTTGCAATTAGAAACTACAATAGTCTTGTGAAGCATAATATAGTGGCAAAACCTCTGAACAGCTTAGACAACTGCCAAAGCTAACTTTTCAACATGGGAATACTTGGCTTTAGTATCAGTCAAATTACGGCTTAAGTAGTAGTGTTAGGCGGACTAATACCTCTTGCAAACAAGACAGATATACCTAGACCTCAAATAAATCTAGTAACAAACAAGAAATAACCACTACCTTCCTTAGCTTATGATTGAGTAAAACAAACAATATGAGAGAGATCACTCACCATTTATTGAAATGCCTTTCGAAATCCATTTTAGTTCCTTTGACAATTAAATTCTCCTTGATTCTTTATAGACCATTACAACACCTTCCATAGCTTCTCCATGATGTTTTGAAGGATATCTACATAGACAAAAACACAAAAAGGATCAAAGCATCTAGTATATAGCACAAGAGATAAATGAACTATTTAATTCAACACATATCATAAATTGAGTAGATAACCAATCATAACCTATGTGAGTGATCAAGGAATCCCACAAATGATATCAGAGAAGACATAATTAGTAAATAACAATTATTTTTATATTAATAAAATGGAGAACAAACTTACAACCCCAAATCCTTTATGCTACAAGGATCTTCTCACAATCTCCAACCCTCTCCTTGTATGAATGGCCTCCTAGCCTTATTTCTGTGGAAAAATCCTACCCTCAATAGTATTTTTCAATCCTTTGGCTTTTGTTTTCTTTATAGGACAAGAGGAGGAGGTTTGGGATCAAATTCCTAAAGGATGAGATCTACAAATGGTGGGATAGGGGTTCCACAAAGAGAGGGAAGTAGCTCCATGATGAGAGGGATCAAGGTTGAATAGGTATCCATTTGAAGCTTGTTAGTTTGGAAATATATGAGTAACAATTCTTCTAGACTCTACTCTTTATTTTTACTTGTGTTGATTCATGTGCGTAGGCCATAGTGTCAGATAGAGCGTACTTATCGATAGTTTCTAATGGACTTTTCTGTGTACACACAAAAATGAACTAGGGAACTACGCAGGAAACCAAAAATAGGTTTTTGAGCCTTTGGATCTAGGAATTTCATTCTCTTTGGGATATTTTGGGTTCTAGCCTTGTGGGGGATGCTTTGGAACACTTTGATGAATAGTGAAAAATCCAAACTGACGGTCATTTTCCTAATCTGACAAAATGACTTGTAAGAAGTAGATAGGGTGTTCATCTCCTAAATCATCTTATTGTACCAATACCATAGCGATAGTGGTAACAATCGTAACAAGATACATGAATGATAATTAGGGGGATATAGTAACGATGCTTGAGATAATACACCTTCCAAGGCATCAAAATCCTTTTGAGTGTATCATTCTAATGAAAGGGAACCCCCTTTTTTAATAAACGAGTAAATCATTTGGAAAGTTCTACATAATTAGGAATGAAACTTCATAGAAAGTGAGACTTCCCTTGTAGGCATTGTAAGTAAACAAGAGAAATAGGAGCTAGAAAATTGAGGATTGCCTGGAATTTCAGGGGATCAATTTGGATTCCTTATTTGGACACAATGAATCCTAGAAGTCGACCAGATTAAACACAAAAGACACATTAATGTGGGCCCAATCATATATTATGGTGTCGACATTGTAAGAAGATTTCTCTAAGATGCAGTGGATGGTCTCGACAACTCTTAGGGTGGGCAGTAAAATCATTATGGCATTGTTACATGATATTCTTAATATCGTGAAAAGCATAATTCATTGCTTGTTCAAAAGTTGCTCCTTAATTTTTAAGGCTAAAAGGAAGTTTGTGATAAGAAAACATACCCCATGGAAAAATGAATGTTGTCTTATGCTGGTCAAATGGGAGTATTTTGATTTGATTGTAGCTAGGGAAGCCATCCATAAATGGAAAAATTTCTCTCCCAGTGCAATCATCAACAATTTGGTCAATGAAAGGGGTTGGGTATTTGTGCTTGTGACAAGCTCTATTAATATCTCAATAATCAACACATACTCAAATCATATCCTATTTATTTATCACAGGAGCAATGTTCGAGACGCAATCAATTAAAGGAATAGGATAAATGAAACCAACCCACAAGATATTTTCAACTTCTGCCTTAACCGCAATAGATTTCTTCAGGTGAACCAAATGTAAATGTTGTCTAACTGGCTTGGAATCTAGATATGTTTTAATTTCATGCACCACAATATTTGGATCAATGTTTGCCATATCTTTATATTTCCAAGAAAACACGTCACAAAATTCTTGAAAAAGGTTCTTGTCAATCTTAATCTCATCTCGAGGGAAAGAGGCACCTATGTTGAAAACAATCCTAGGCTTAACTGAAATGTCGAGGGGAGTAGTGTCCTCGACATTTGCCAGTTTTTTTCAGAATTCACCTCACAAATGGAGATGTGGTTTTGAGGTTCTTCAATAACTTTGGGGGAGAAAATGTCTTCAAAATTACTCTCAAGAGTGTTGGGTTGAGGAAATAAATATGAATGATGATGACTATTATCCCAAGGTTTCTCATTTGACATCATGATATCCATGGCACTTTTATCAGTGGGAAAGGTGTCATCGAAAGGATTAGATTGCAAAATTAATCTTGAATCTTAAGAGAAATAATCAAACTAGTTTCCTAAGTTATCTCTTTCAAAATTTTCCAAACAAGCTAGGTGAATAGCCTCATAATATGACTCAACGGGGCTGAGTGGCATATGGTTTCCAAAATATTTAATGTTGGAACCCTTAGGTACTATCTAGGGATCATATGGAATATTACTGGTTGAAATCATGTTGATCAGAGCAACCATAGAGGGAATGTCGAGAGGAGGAAGTGTGAAAGTTCCCATTAAGGATGAGTCTTTTAATAAACTTACTCCAACGTTTTTGGAAGGTAGTGGGGTCTTTCCCAAAATAGGTTGTTTCTAGTAGTCTAAGAATCAACAACAAAAAAGGCAAGTTTATCAATGGCCACAATGCCCCCCTGGTGGGGGAAAGAAATAGTTTGAAAATAGGATGAGACTACAATTGCCATACCATAAATCCTGGTATGTCTCATTAAGAGGTTGTAATATAATTTTTCATTGATTACCTCAAATTCTATCAAGGTTGGTGTGCCAGCCAATTCTATTGGCAAGGAATTGATAATTTCATAATGCTTAAATCCTCTTCCATCAAAGGCTTTGAGTGTCGTCAGCGACTGAGTAAGAGAAGGAGAACCTAAAGCTTTCCAACATGACATTGACATGATGCAAGTAGAGGCACCTTCACCCACAATGGTGTGGAAGATGTTTTTGCCTCTAACAACAACCTTAATCATAAATGAAAGTTCGATTCAAAGTTTAGTTGTATAATTCTCGTGAATGAACATAACGAGACCCGAACCTTAGGAATATACACCTCCAATGACTTCTAATAGAAGCTTCTTCTAAGAGAGACAATTCTACAAAACTTTGAGAGTAGACATAACTGAAGGATCTTGAGCTAAATATTCAACTATATTATAACTTTTTGCATCTCTCACATGGGGGTTAAATGATTATTTACGAATCACTCCTTTGGGAGGTCTAATGGTAAGATAAAGATAAGGTTTCTCAATTTGGAGAGGATTAGATGTGGGTAGAGTAGAATTTCAAGGTTGATCAATAGCCTTTCCAGTTGAAGGATTCAGATTACCATAATATTTGTTTCTAGTGGCCATTAAGATATCTTTCTAACAAATAAAAATAGTGTTTTGAGAAGAGGAAGATGGATTTTGTGCAACCATTTTTTCCTCCTAGTTTGGGAAAGCGTTTGTCAACATGGCAAGTGCAGTGGATGTAACTTTCAAAAAGCATTTGATTTATCCTCGATGTGGACAATAATTATTGAAATGATTATCATTACTGATAGGACAAGGGTAACAAGGATTATAGTTCTTGTTAGGACACTAATTCTTCTTCTTATCCTATGGAGGGTTTTCTTGTTTGTTCTTACCTTTACAATTTTTCTTACTTCCAGGTTGCTAACAATTTCCTTTCATATATTAAATGATGTTAACCTCAAAAGAACTCACAGGAGAAGGATTAAAAGGGCTTTGATTTATCACAATTGGAGCATATTTCGAATTAGTTTGATTAGAGATTTGAGCATTCATTGTTGACAAAAAGAACCAATCACACCATTAGTAGCATATGATTCCTTTGAGGGATCAGGTGGAATATTATGTGAAGTTCGAGGAGAATAAAGTAACTTGTCATAGAGCGTACTAGATTGGGTATAAATAAAATCTAAACATTGAGCATGAGAAATGACTTGCTCTTCAATAACAACTCTGCCTTTGGAAACGTCCTTAGTTATAGTAAACAATAGGGATTTAATGAACCATTATGCTAACAACTAATCAGAAATATAATTTTTGACCAGACAACATTGACGCCTCCACTCATATCTATGATTAAATATGAGTCGAGTCAAATTTATTTAAAGAGATCAAAAGCTCAATACTAGTTTCGTAATGGATGGATAATTGGAAATGGGTTAGCGACATGGTTTCCAATGCACTAAAGTTGTTAAATGAAGCTATGGGTAATTTAACATACTACTTAGCTACCGAGCCAATAAGAGTTCACTTGAAAAATCACAAACGAATGGCATCATCATTTAAGGAGTTCAATGAACACCACAAATGATAGTTCATGACATAATTTGATGAATCTTCTCCAAAATTTCCATTAAAATTTATAACATCACTCAACAATTTCGATGGAATAGACTGCCACTAAGGACAATGGAAAATCAAATCATTCATTAGCTGGGAGAGATCTAGTAACTCTAGCATTTTAATGAATGATAATTTCCTATTAGAGTCTAATGGAGGAGGTTGACCTTATAGATAAATGTTAACTAGAAGTGGAGGGTATCCTAGATACAATGGAATTGTTGAGCTATGAGAACTTGAATTCCACCCAGATAAGGAGGAGTTTATAAACAAGATGATAGAGATCAGGTTTCCAAGTTCCATGAAACCTTGGTAATATGGGAAAAACTTACTTTGGATATGTTTTCTTTGATAAGGTATTTGTGGTATAGTTGTTTGGCTAGCAGGAATTTGTCGGATACCTTGGAATGGTTGCCCAGATGGAATTTGCATCATTCCAATACTAGGCTGATTAGTTGTCACCTGCTACATCCTTTGAACAAGTTGGTAAACTTACATCTATGGAATATTCTGGCCAAGTGGGTTAAATGGAGTTTGTAATACACCTTGAGTAGGCTAGATAGACAAGATTTGAGAAATCCTCGGTACCTTTTGACTAGTTTTTAGTTGGGATACAAGTTGAACAAGTTGATTCATTTAAAGTGTAACCTGGGTAGGTTGATGTATGGATTGAATAGATTGAAAAGTAGGAATCTAAGGCATAGTCAGAGCAGGTTGAGAGGTTAGTATTTGAGTTAATTCCAAACTAGGTTGAATAGGTAAGGTAGGTTTTGAAGGAGTAGCAACCATTCCTGAAAATGGAGCACCTGTAGGAAGAGGACTCGAATAAAGCAGAGCACCAACTTGTCGAATTTGATCAGTAGATGAGAAAATTCTAGCAACGAGTTTTCCCCTACTAAAGGATAAGGAGTGAATGGAGGAAACTTCACCCCAGGAGGAGGGTACCCAGTATATGATGGAGTAGGTTTTTGTAGGTTCCCTAATCCACTTAGAAATGCACCATATTACTACTCCAAAGGAGATTGGGGCACAATAGGTTGAAACATTTGTGAGGTACTTGTTAAGGAGGGACCAGATGTTGTTCTAGATGAATATTGTAAATGAGAAGCCCAAGGACTAGTCTACGTGTAGAAAACGTTTTAGACAATGAATGGTAGGTAAATGGCACTAATTGACCACCATATAAGTGAGTTTCCGGTGATGTTGTAAACATATAGGATGTCGTAACTTCGGTCAATTCACTCATGATAGCATATGCAGGTTGAGAACTTGTTGCCAACTCAGGCATGGTTATAGTTCTCAAAGGAATTTGTCGAGGAAAGTTCAAAGGTCAATTAAAACGAGGAGTTTGATGTAAAGGATCTTGTATTTGAGTATTAGAGGCAAATTGGCACAAAGGAGAAAAATCCTATTATAATGGTATTGAAATAGGAGTTTGAGGGCTAGGATAACCCTCTTTAGTAATGTCTTCTATGTTCAAAATACCAAGTGGAACTTGTTCTCCGTCAGGACACAAAAACATAGATTGTGGTTGAGATAAAGGCAGAGAAAAAGAATAATAAGTTCTTGTAGTATTCGGTTCAGTTATTATGTGGTTCCTCAGGTTGTAAAGTGTCTGAATCTACAAATTCAAGTTCTATGACTTCGGGTCCTAATGTTTCAAGAGTTCTAGTTTCAGCTACTTCAAACCCACTTGTTTCCAAAGAGATAACTTCAAGTTCAGTACTAATGGGAAGTGATTATTTTGGTTGATTAAATTTGAATGTTGTTCCACAAGGGCTAACTTCTGATGCTCCAGGTTCAGTAGGTTATGTTTTATTGTTCTTACGATGACCAAGTGTTGCTTATGGAGGTAGAGGAGGAAATATCTGCATTCTACGTAAACGAAGGGGGTGTTCAGGGTGTTCTTCCGCAATGGATTAATTAATTTTAGAAATTGAATACAAAAATAAAATAAAAATGGGTAACTAGGAAAAAGAGTTTACCAAGTCACTATTAACTATAATATATTGTTTCTGGTACGTGCAGGAAATCTCCCCGAATGTTGTGTTTGTTGTATCAAAATTAACAAGGTGATTGACTCAGTTACCTATGGCAAGATTGTAACCTAGTGGGGACTTCCACTATATACTTGGAGGTATGTGGAAGCACAGTCCGTAGTAGTGTTGTCTAATGCATAGTCGTATGATGGGAGCATTCCGATATAATCAAATATATGTGGAGAATCATCCTATATACCCGAATCTACGTGGAAGAATGTTCCAATATACTTCAATGTATGTGGAAGACCAACCATCACCGTGATGTAATGCTAACAAGTAATGGTAGCTACTAGTTTAACAAGTCGAAACATGTCTTCTAGCCTAGACCACTATGTGTATAATTAATGTTCCAAATTATCCTTAAGTTAATTGAATAAAATTTAAAATTAATCTTGATTTAAGATTCAATTTCAAGGCTCACGAAATGAATTCCCCTGAACTCCTATGACACAACTAACATGATTAAAAGAACTGTTTCTATTCAATGAAGATACATCTAAGGGAAGGAAGGATTTTCAATCAATGATGCAATAAACAATGATGAGACAAACATGAAATTCCTAATTAAGATCTTCAAATGTACCACTCCAATTTAATTCAAAGCCCTAAAGTATGAATAAAATGAAAAATTTTCTTTCCTTTTCCTTTTAAATTTTCAAATGCAATGAAAAATGAAATGCAAGTAGATTATTAAATCAAAATCATTCACACAGACTAAAACTTTAATATGAAATTATTTTATCAAATCAAAAATCAAGCCAAGTGATCAATTGACATGAAGAAACAAAAACAAGCAAACTCTCATCAAAAGGCACTCACACTCAAATTTAAAGAGATTGTTGGCTTTACAAATACATTGACCAGTTCAAAGACTCAAGAAAAATCATTGCAATCAAAACATAATTTAGAGCAAGGCATAAAAATGAAAAAAAATTCATTCTACAAGAACTAATGTAGGCTACATACATGGCAGTTCAATTCAAGGAGAAATACCATACCACGTGGGTTCATATTGGGGGATATATATTGAGGAAAATATGGCATCATATATTAGGAGATATATAAGGGGTAAAGGATTTTTATATTGGTAGGTATAAAAAAGGGACCTTAAAGTTAATGAAAAAATATAAATGGGTATAAAAAAATTTAATGAAATAATGGATACCTATAATATCTAGTGGAAGTAGGGGTTTTTTTAATTGGGAAGGTGTATTGGGTTTGTATTGGTAGGGGGTTAAAAAATGTGATTTTTAGGGGCATTTTCCAATATGTAGTCAAATAAAGGGTATTTTTTAATATGCCATGAACACACATGATAGGTCATAGGTTCATTGAGTGAAGCCCCCATCGCTATATATGAAAACCAGTGTGATTCATCGAACATACAGAAAGATACTAGTGTGTTGAGTCACTCTGCCTCAAAATAGAAAGTGTGTTGGGGTTGAATTGGCTCGAAAAATAAAAAATAAACCTTACTAAGCTCATAATTATACTTTCCTAAGACTAATAACTATCTAGACAAGTCAAATTGATTCATTTTCAAGGGTCCTAAAATACTAGGAAAAGAAAGCCACTAAAGGAACATCACACTCCCCAACAGAGTCGCCAAGTTTTTTGACAGATCCCTCCGCGGATACAAGAAAAATCCCTATATCTAGTGGCAACAACATAGAAAAAAGGAATATGATTTCCTCAAAATTTTAGAGTATGGAAGAAAGACTTACCTGGAATCCGACGCAATCTCTCCTCTTCTCCTTGCTTGTAAACTGCAACTCCAACTCCAAATGCTAAAGGTGGAACCTGCAAAACAACTAAAACAAGCAAGAGAAACAAAATATAAAATTAACATATACTAACATCTCTAAACATTGAGTCAAGAAGGCATTTTTATACATACACATTAAATGAGACATAAGTATAGGAAAAAAAGAACTTTTTGGATTAATGAATGTAGGAGAAGATACAAACCTTTCAGATCTTGACGTTCTAAATGTCTCCCAACTATATTGGCCTTGATTTATCACAAATCAATCCTTTAATCACAACTAAAGTGCATGGATGGATAATGGATGCCTAGAAACAAAGCAACAACATGAGGGAATAATAAAGAATCTCCAAAATCCAACCCAAACTCTATGGGAAGCAATGAATTTATAGGGTAAAAGAGGTGGTTTGGGATTTACCATTTTAGGACATAGATCCACATTAGAGGGAGGATATTTATATGGATAAGAGATAAGACCTCACAGTAGGAGTTCAAGATCTAATCCAATAGTAAATGGTTAAAACCCTTGGGAAGCTTCTATAAAGAGAAGATTCAAAATTATTTTTTATTTTACAAAATTCTAGAGGCCATCACACTTGTAGTGAAAGAAACATGCATTTTTTAGTGCAGTTTCTCTATGTAGAAGTTTCAACAATGCAGTTTGCATGAAGGTTATGTGTGATGGATTTATAGGGGATGAATACAAAGTGTCAACAGATGTTGATTGATCTGGTTTCAGGGCCATTTGATTGGATGTGAAAAAGTGACATGTAATACTAGCTATTGGCCTTGGCCTTTGGCTGCTCCATCATTTCCTCCTAGATTAAGTCATCCCATATCCTAACAAATGAGTGTTAGTTCTCCATATCACAAATTCCTTAGATGAATGGATCAACATCAATGGAAAACCATTCACTGCCACATTCACTAACTCTACATCGTTCACCTCTTCCTGCATTCTCGCAATTTGATCATAAATATTTGTGATTTTTATCAAGTAACTTTTCACTATGTCATATCTACTCATTTGCATAGACCAGAGCTTGTCCGTCAACATCATTTTCTCGTTAACAGTCTTTCACTACTAAACACACACCAAAGCATTGAATATCTCTTTTTATGACTTATTCTTAGAGAAGTGGGGCATCAAATGGTCCTTCATTGTATCCAGTAGTACCCTTTCTACCCTTATCTCCCTCTTAGATAGGAAAACTTTGTCATGTTCATCCTCCAATCCCAAGATCACATTCTCAATAATCTCTCAGAGATCATTTTCCTTGAGAGCCATGGTAACCCTAGCCTTCCAAGGTAGAGAAATTGAGGTTGCATCTATCATGTCTCCAAATTGAAGACCCATTATAGTCATCCTGATTATATCTTTTTGAAGATATGTGTTAAGTCCTTCTAGCATTCTTAATTGAAAAAAATATGCCTAGTCCTTTAGGCACCCATAACTCCCATACAAGCTCTATTGGATGTCCCTCTCGACTACTACCATCTCTATTGTATACTTCTAGTTCATTCCTCTCATCAATTTTCACCCTCTCATTTCTAGTATCTTGTTGTGTCACCTCTCAACCCTTGCAAATTAATCTTGTTAATGACTCAATACTCAAGGTTTTGTTCTCCACCAAATAGGCCTCCCTTCTTTAGTTTCCTTGGATCCTAACCCTATTATTTACCTATGATTTATTGAACCCAATATTTTGAGAATACATTCATAGAATCTCCTAATGGTCAACTCCCCACATGGCTTCATTAGCTCTATAGCATTCTCTAGTCTGCAACATCACCTACACTACACCCCATTTCTCCCTTTGCATGTTGAAAACATTTCAATGGTATTTTCCTATAATGTAAGACAAAATGGCCTATTATCTTCTCTTGACAACATACTCAATTTATTCTTTGTAGCTAATATTTATCCTTAGCCCCACAGGATGTCAACCAGACATGTCCCCTGCACCCCGCAATTATTGCTAACACCTCCCGTTATGCATGCCCTCACCATCTAGTCTTGAATCCCTTCATTATTTGTCTATGCACATAGTCATTTTATTATATAGTTATCATTATTTGTGTGATCCCATGCTACACAAATTACTTGTGCATTATTTTCCTCAATTTTTCCTCTAACATCAAGTAAGAGAATCTTCATACGATTTAACTGCCCTTCTAGAAGCTGACGATTTTCATCCAACCAAATAACATCATCTATTTGTCTGAAGAGTGCAAAAATAGCGCTACTCATAGTATTCGTCGCCACTCCAGTGATAATAGCAGCCATTGCCATTTTTTTGGCTTGGCAACGAAATAATCACGGGTCTGAAGGGGCTAGAGACAATCATATATAAACACAAACTTGTAATGAGATACAGGGAAATGGATACACAGTCATTAGTCATTATTGAAAATGCAAGCTGACTTGACTATATATAAAGCATATATAGATATAAACATACATGAGGATTGGTATATTAGAGGGTGGTTGTAGCCGCTATAACCACCCTCAATCAACAAATTTCAAAATTGCGAAAATCACCTAATGAATCTCTTCAATATTTCCACAATCATCTTATTCACTTTTGTTATGAATTTCCTAAAGATGAAGTTGACTAGGAATTTTTAGAGGAAGGATTTCAGTATCTTGCTCACATTTCTAAGAATCTGCATGAGTTAGAATCTTTCAAAACTCTCCCAACATACCTCATTGTTAGAGCTTCCAAATATGATATGGACAAGGTTGTTATCCCAAGTGACCCTCTGTTCCCTTCTCATCAAACAATTCTAGCTCTGTAAATCGAGGTGGAAGAAGTTGAGAATCTACTTGTTGATCTATCACCATCTCCTCCTACCCCACCTGCTTAGGATTTCTGCACATATTTGGACTATAACTCTGATGGTTTTCATGTGTTCTTATCTACTCATCCTTCTTCCTTTTGTCCCTTTGATCCTCCAAATTTTGGTGTGTTGTGTTCGTCTGTCTCAGATCTCACATGTGATGTTCACGAGGATGAAATTTTGGATGGAGTTGGTGTTCAAAAACCAACCTGCGATATCATTTTTTATTAGTATGTGTGGGAATCTAAACAAGAATCTACGATGAAGGATGACCTCCTTCTATCTACACCTCGTCTACTATATCCTAACATCTTCCACGATTCTGCCAATTCTGTGCCATCTTGTGAAAATTCATTACCAGATGTGTCTATCTCTGATCATTCGCAGAGCATGTGGAATGCCAATTTTTCATTTAATTGTGGAGAGCAAATATCTATCTTGCACGATCCTCCCAATCTATCCTCTTACCTTTCTAGAAACATAGAGGGTGAAATTTCTCATTTTTCATCATGCCCTCTTTATCAATCATCAGATCATGAGGATTTTGTTGAGCATCATCTTGAATTTTTGGATTGTGGTTCTCGTGATCTTTTCATTCATTCATCTGATCCAGATTCTGATTTTCCTACTGTTGATCTTTCTAAGCCACCAATCTTTGATGACCCATCTTCTGATGAATTGGAAACTCCTCAAGTTGTCAAGGCACTTCAGATCAAGATGATGGTTATGTCAGGTTCTCATAGCCTTGAGGTTAGTTCCACTCCTGATAACAAATTTGTTGAATCTTTCCAGGCTCCTCATCACTCTTTGGTTAGAATTGAAAATTAATCTATTTCACAGTTTTCACAATTTTCTTCTTTCTTCATGTTTTCTCATTTTCTGAGTTCAAATGTGTGTACATGCTTGTCTTCCACACACAATGTGATAGGACACCATGATCCATCCACAGAGCACCTTTCATGTGCTTTTCATCTTTACTTTTATGTGGATGCATTCAAGCTTCGAACGTATTGGATTACATTGTTTTATCTTTCTTATTTTTGGTTTGCTTGCATATCTTTCTTGTTGATCATGCTCTCGCCGTCATGGGCCAACAAATGCGCCAATGGCTGCATTGGAAGTATCACTTTACGTGATTTGGCGTATGCTCTGCGTAGGTTAGGAGTAGGAGTAGTATCTTCTTTTCTTATTTGTTTCCTGATTTGTTTACTTTTTTTCTTTATCTTGCTTCTTTCCTTTGTTTGTTTACTTTTTCACCTGTAGGTTAGTTTCCACATGAAACCGTGTTTGGCTTCTTAGACAAGAAAGGTGAAATCCAAGCGGAAATTGTATAACTATCAACACTTGGCTATTTGTTTATTCCCTCTCCTTATGTGAATCTTGCATTTCTTCTAGTCGATGATACCGTGATGGAAAATATGTTCCTTTTAGAGAGAGTCATGGTGGAATTACGATGCTTGCACTGTTAACTAGTACCACCTACTGTAATCAGTTTTATATTTTCGGTTAACCCTTTTCAACTTAGTCAAGTAGTGTAAGGAGAGGGGAAATACTTTAACAAGTATGTGAGAGGTATATATAAATATCCTTCTCTGAAGGGACAACCTCTTCTACTCTCAATAAGTCAGGATCCCTCTTCTGCATCATGAAATAAATAAGTTCCTATGCAAAGTTATTTGAAAAATAAAAATAAAATAAAGGTGGAAAGAAATGAAAGGCTTCCTTTGCAGAGAGGTGAAGAAAGTAAATCCGCCGAGGTACTGTCCAGGTTCACTGGAAGCAGAGAAATTCTTTTGTTCTTGAAGTGACTCTCTCGGGGTTCGGTCCAGGCCTGTTGGAAGTCGAGCAACACAAGAGATGAAACTAAAACTATGATAATCTATTTTACTTTTGCATCTATATACCCCTCATCCCCAATCGAAACAACTCAATTTGACTTGGCTTGGTATGTGTTCTATCTATAGAAAGAATTGTAGGCACCACATCTTTAACTCAAGCTAAGTGAAGAAGCTATGATAATCAAAGAACTGAAAAGTACTTCCAAAAGAGTTAGACTCACTTTTCATGAGACAACTCCATACAGAGAGCTGAAGTTCTACCAGTGTGTCGCGAAAGTTATAACGGCTACAACCACCCTCCAAAATTTTGCCTATGCTTCAATTTTGGAGCCTCCCTTCTAAACCACAACAACTCATCTTGCATTAAGCCAGGTAATTATGCTTTGATTAAGCTTTGTTATTTTCATCCTAGCCTCTGTGGCTTGCTTAGTTTTTTTTCTAACCCACAAATTGTTCTCTTGACTTGGTACTTGACAATTACAGGCTTCCCTTAGAGAACTGCACGATTCTTGAGGGAAATTGGCCTTGCTCTTGGGAATTACGTAGTCTTCACTACCAGTGACCCTTGAGCTCAAGAAATGCGTTGTACTGGATGGTAACTAGCCTTGAGCTCTGAAATTGCATAGATAGGAGAGGCAGGCTAGAGCCACTCAGCCCATAAATTGTGCATAACCCACTGTGCTTAGAAACTTCTTAGTGCTTAAACTAGAGATTTTGCCCCATCCTTCCCAGAACTACACAATATTTATGGGAAATGCATGGCAGTTTTTCCTTAAAAAGAAAAAAAAAAATAAAAAAGCATCCATAAAAAATAGGGATCTATTTTAGCAACCTGGATGAGGCACTTGAGTTATTTTGGAAATTGTCGCCAAGTCTTGCTTTTTCCTTGATTTTAGGCATGCATGTCATAAACCGTAACCTGACCAAATCTATTTATTTTTCACTACGAAAGCTCATTTGCATATTCGATCTTGGAGCTCTGGCATTCTAGATGATATCAAGGAACCTTTGGTGTGATTGTCGTCACTTTTCTGGGTGAGTTTTGCTTTTCTAGTCTTTAGTCGCTTTTTCTGTTACTTTTTGTTGTTTAGATTGTGAGGGTGTTATTTCACTTATTTCTTTGAACTAATGCTGGCCTTTTTAAATTGTTTTACATTGTATAAGTGTTGTTGCAAGTTATAGATTTCCGTTCCTAAGTGTCGCATGTGTTTTCCCATTTTTTCACCAATGGTCCTCGTTCCAGAGACTCTCTTCACATGCTTCGTTTTCTTTCACCTTAATTAATTCATGCACTTGTTTCACATACATGCATTAACACTTAGTCATATCTTCACTCAATATCATACCATACTTCAGATCTGCTTGTTTTTCACACTCCCCATGGGAAGATCTGTGTCCCCTTGCCTGGATCTCACACTTCACACCATTTGGTGTAGGCGCCCCAGCCATAATGTCGGTCTAGTTTCCATATATCTCAAACATATGACTTGGCTCTAACAATTAGCATGCGAGAGGGATGGAATGGTGTCTTCGAAAAGAAAGGGAGGTGTGCTTGGTGAGTGTGGAGTTGCAACTGTGTGAAGGTTCTTCTACTGCAAAGGGGGGAGAAAAGTTAGCTTGTAAGTGAGAGGTAATAGAACCACCAAGGAAGAGACACACATGAACCAGAAGGATCCATCTAACATCTAGTGGAATAGTCCACAGCATGTGTGACGGTCGTTACAACCAACAAACAAGGAAATATTTGTCTATTGTCTCGCGGAATAGTCCACAAGGATTGGACAATAATAAAAACCATTACAACACACTCTCAATAAGATAAGCACTAAAATAGCTGAAATAGTTCAACTATCTCAGTACATGTGAAAGAAAACATGAAATACAATGTCCACAGAATAGTCTTACAAAATTTCATAGTCCATGCATGAAGAATGTGTTGGTCTTAATAAGCTTTTGTTATTAATAAAAATTTCCAAGACACATGTTTACAATGTACATCACTAGCCCCAATAGTGGGACAATGGAGCCACTTCTTGCTCCTAAAAGAACTAGATGATCTCTCTAATGCCTTGCTAGAGGAGCCAAGGTGAAAAAGTAATTTTCTCATACAATGAGGGGGTATATATAACCAAGCAGTGATGCTTCCCCTTTGTGACTCTTTGACCACCCTCATGACTGTTCAACTTCCTATGACTCTTCAAATTACATGACTCTCCATATTCATGTGTGTCCTTTGGAATTGCACTTTACAATACATTGGAATATAATATACATGGTCTGCAATAGTGATGTAGCATATGACCACTAATGACATGACATGACATGAAATTGGTGATGTGGACTGCTTGGTGATGTGGCAATGTCAAGTCATTGTTGTTGCTAAGTGTTGGATGTCTTCTTAGATATGCTTTCTCTTCTCCTCTATAGGACTTGGTGATGCAGAGTCTTCAATGATATTTAGTCTTGGATGGTAGTTTCAAACTTTTGTTCCTTTGCCTTGTTTTGATCAATGAGCTTGCATGTTTCAATTGCAAAGATGTCTTTCTGCATGCTCCCCTTCTTCATCTCCTTCTTCATCATCCCATCATGGCGTAAGAGAGTACTTGCATCTGCAACTCACTCATGACGAGACGACATCAATATGAAAATCCCTATCCTAAGATAGAGCATTTGGATTCATGAACTGGGCCAGGACTGGGCCAGCGAGTGTGCAATTACACAGTTTTAGCAACCAAGGGTCAAGCTTGATCAATGAGACTATGCAGTGCGTAGCTCAGGCCATACTAAGGGAAATTTATATGCAATCCCTATTGATGAAAAAAATTATACAGTGCCCACTGAAGGAGGAAATTGTGTAGTGCCCACTGAGGGAAAAATTTGCGTAGTGCTCATTGAGGGAAAAAATTGCACAGTTCAAGCAGGTAGTGGAGGCTGTGGGATGAGGCCTTAGGAGGATAAACTGTGCAGTTTCAAGAGACAATGGGGACTAGAAGAGGGCTATTGTTAGATATGACATCATGAAGAACCTACCACTCTTGAACGAATGTACTAATTGAAAACATGGTTCATTTGAAATAAGAACAACACAGTCGAATACAAATTTGTTTATATGAATAATGGATCACATAGAGGATGGATGTTCGCACACTAGTCATAGTTTCTTGGCCTATTAAATGCACACACAACCAACAAAACTATTTAATCAGTTCTCTAAAAAAAGTAATATATACAAAGGAAAGGTCACAAGGAACCTCAAAAGTTAGTGAAACAAACTCATGTATGATTTTTAAGCCACTTGCCTATGATTCTAAAAATCTATTTTCTTTCAACAAATCTAAGCACATATTTGGAATCCGTAGCTTTAGTATCTGCCTGAATGTCTTTGAAGTCAAAGAAATACTGGTATATTTGGTTGGTAGACTAATTTTTCTTGTTGTTAAATCAAATTTCTCTATGCATAAGTAAACGGTCTCTCTAAAATTAAACACTTATGGAAAGCATGTAGCATTCGTTAATCCAATAGAACAAATCTTATCACTACTCCTCTCTTGCATAGACAGATTCACATATAAGTGATACACAACCGACCACTAAAATCTCTGATCGATGAGTGCAAGTGAGTTAATAGTATTAATGTAAATAACCGCTTTCCTTCCCCTCAAATCCATTTCTGCTCTATAATTTTAAAATATTTTGATAACCAACAATGTTTTTAATTTGATTTAGGTATAGCTCATCGATATCCTAAACAACCACCACTTGTTACTACTCTTCCTGTGAAATCCCTTCTACAAGACACTTCTAATATATATCAATTCACTATAGAAAAATCGGCATTTACGAGAAATAGTAGAAATAATTTGAATAATCCAAATGCACCACAATTTTGGCTAGACAATAGCAGAGCTGTTGACAATATTTTTAGAAAATCAGCCATATTTTTTTGGAAAATCGGATTATAGTTGTCAAATTGTGGGATTTTCAGTATCAAGTAATTGTGGACAGTGCTAAATTTTCTGTCTTTTTCTATTTCCACTACCTGTTAGTATTCTGCGTGTGAAATTTGTTTGAAAAAACTTTCTAATTCAATAGAAATTAAAAAAAAACAAAGAAAATGTTTTCGAGAAATAGCAAAAATAGTTTAAAAACAAATCTCGAAATTCAGAAACCAGTTACTCCATGTACGAAACAAATTAAATGTGAATCCTTTCTAATAATGATAGCTAACTTACAAGCTCTCAACAATCACATCCACTACTATATCGATGTTAGTTTAGAGGTAATAACATTTACATTCTCGATTATGTGTTGATCCGTCCATTCGCTAAAAGGGTAATGAACGGTTAATGCCATTATGTCGTGTAGGAAAATGAGGAAACCAAACTGCACAATGAAAGGATTTCTTCTTGTTTTTCTTCTACATAACACGATTTTATAATTCCGCATCTTTTCCATATGCAGTGTCCACCTCCTGCATTGATTATAATCACCAGTAAAACTTCAGCCACAACATTATTATGAATTTTTTTACAATTGATTAAATTTATTATTAAATAATTTTATTTAATTTAGTTTTATAATTTTTAGGTTTATTGTTTTTTAATAAAATCTTTCATTGTGCAGATATAGATTTGTGCGTACAATGTAAGATTTATTATGGGCTTGATGCAATAAAATATCCACACATTGAAATAGGTTTCTATGTATAGCATGAATTCTATAAATACTTAATTTTGCATATGCATTTGTTCTTAAAATAGCATTCACACGTGCACAAAAAATTTCACATAGGCACTTTCGTACTTAGTAACGCTTTACAAATACTCATTTACAATTGACTACTATAACTTTTATGATTTACAATATAAGCTTTAATATGGGTTTCACACAAGAAAAACCTCTCCACAATAAAACAAGTTTCTATATTCAGTAGGACTTATTTAAAGACTTATTTTCTTTAAGTAAACAAACTGTATATGTCTATAACCAAATTACTTACACTGGTTTTTAGTTGACTACAACAAAATGAAATATGGAGTTTTTTCACAATGCTTCGAAAAAACAAATCACATAGTTCAATGTATTATTATTATTATTTATTATTAGCATCATATTTTGTTGTGAAAAGCATTTACTCTAGGCAGCTTCCTCTGCATAATGAAAACTCTCATCCTAATCTTGACAGAATGAAAACTTCGTACTATCAAACAATGATGTGTCCAATTCTCATTTTTGTACATGCATTCATAAATAAAGACAACTGAAACAGAATAGTCATGCTTTATGGCCGAGTAGCCTTCAATAGTTATCAACATAGTTACAACAAGTGTAATTATTTTAAGATTCAAATGCTAGTCACAACAAATGAAATAGATACAAGTTCACATGTAAAACATTATCTAAGAATTATTGATATAACTGGTAAAAAGTTTCAGTATTAGAAAAAAAAAACAAAAATCCATTTTAATTATTATTCATTGCAGAACATTAGCTAATATATTAAATATGAAAGCAAATACTGGAAAACAAGTGTTCAATTATTATTTTCTGTACAATATTCGAGAACCTAGTCCATACAACATCACATGTCAAAAGTTGTCTCAAAATTGTTTACGTAATTAGTAAACATACGAAGAGATAGAAAAGATAGTAATCAAAATTCAAATAAGTATGATTACAAAGCCATGGTCCAGAGAATAGCTTATGCTGCATAAAGAATTTATGAAATGTTAATACTTCAATCACAAAGCTAAATGCATTTGTCCCAATGAGAATTTCAATTGCAATATCGCCAACTGTAATCTCCAAAAGTCATCTGCAATAGGTGACAAGGAATTGCATTCAGGTATTAGAATATCCCATCTTACCACACACATAAGATTTAAATATTAAAATTCTTTGACAACAACAAAAAATGTTTCAATGTACTAAAACACTTACAATATGCAAAAGCAAAGTCTAATATTATTCATGTCAAAGCTATCTCACACAATCGGGCTTCCTGAAACAAATTCCTTCACTTTAGCTTGAACTGATTCTTCCATCAGAGCAACAATAATGTCATGCTTAACACATTAATTGAATATCTCCTCCCAAATTTATTTTGTTTCTTCTTGCAATTAAAAAACTGAGGCAAAGTACTCTTTGTTGACACTAACAAAAGTAATTAGCCATATTCTAATTTCGTCATCACTAAAATTAGTTATATCATCAAACTATGTTTGTTGTGATTGTTTCAGCTTCTCCAAATCATCCATCAGCTTTCTCTTTCAAAATTAATATATATTCATATGTAATACATAGACCATTTAAATCCTAAACAATCACTACCACCTTGAGATACACATCTGCTCTTGGATTTTCTATGTCTCCACACTCAGAAATAATGTCCTCCAATGTTCTGATTCTCCAAGACCATTCATCATTGATCTTCCTCCATTGATCAACATCAAACAAACATTCTTTATCTTTTCCTAATTCGAACAGTGAATCAATCTTCTGACTAAAAGATAATAGGTCATTGTCTATGAATTGCATGTCTCCCTCCAACTCAGTTTTGACCAATTTTACGGAATACCTAGTTCTCTTCTTTAAATTTTGTAGATCAAAAACAACTTGCCATGTTGATTTAATAATCTGTAATCTTTCAAATATATTACTAATGATATATGATTTCGTTGCACTTAGAATATTACCAGGTTTCTCAAATATATTAGATCTGCTAAGACTGGAAATTTCCAATGGCAGTTTGTGCATCACCAGTGGAGTCTTTAGCAAGGGACTTGGGCTCAGGGTATCTTATAGCTCTTTTACTTTTACCTTCAGCTTCATATTTTATGTTTGCCATCGACCAACAGAATTCACAAGCACTTCACCACCAACTTGATGAAATTTCATCAGCCCTGGGATTCCAACCGAAGATAGATCAACATTTAATTATGCCCAATCAACGAACTTTTCGTTGGAAAGCTATATCATTTCAATATTCAATCTCTTATACTTTAAAGAGGAGAACAGTCAAGTTTTAAAGGGTTAATCTCGACACCTTTATATGAAGAAAAACTTGAAATAATAAGGTTGTAGTCTTTTAATCTATTTCATGAGCATCTGAGACCTAGTTTGCATACTAATTTTTATTACAACAATTGGTGAGAAGGTCACAATGCTCGGATTGGAATATAAAATTATTGAGGTATCTAGAAGGGATGCATAAGCTCATTTCAAGAAGTCTGAGCTACACAAAAACAGACTCATTTTAGGTCAAGAGTTCCTGGAGTAGAACACAGAAAAAAGTGATAAAGTAGGAGGATTTTTCTTGATTTTGGAGATGTAATATGGCCAAATTAAGGTAGACCTATAGAAGGTATAGGTTCCCTAATAGGAGAACAAAATCCTTAGTGTATCATTCTCAGATCAAAGTTGGTTTGAATTTCTAAAAGAAGCGTGGTGCTTGCCTTCCAAGGTGAATAAGTGATAGAATACAAGTTCGAAGTTGGCAGAAGGATCCTAGCCCAGTTTTGGAAAGCTGTTATAGTGAGTACGAACCTCTAGAACTAGTCCAAATTTCCATGCAAGAAGTTTGTGGGTTCTAAGGTGATTATAGAAGCAGTTATCTCATCTATTGAAAAAGGTTATTTTGGGCAGATCTATGATAACATTGAAAGAAAATTTGTCAAAGAATCGATCTGAGAGGTACAAATATCTATGAAGACAAGGCTGATCTCCTGTGGTAACTATTGGGAGGGTCAAATAGGCCTAAAAAAGGTGTTGGAAGTGTCTTCTAGGGTAGCAAGTTGCATAGGCTTTTAAAGAGAAGGAGGCCACTAGTTTATGAAGGAGATTTGGCCATAGATGGAGGGATGACATGGGAAACAAGTTTTCCCTAACTATTAATTATACTTCAAAATGTATGCATAATAGTTTGTAAGGTATTTATATTTTTTTTATGGATAAAGGGTTTTGAATGTATTAGGGTTTGTGTTGCATGTTTTGAATATTTTTTATTTATAGGGATTGTGAAACCTAGATATTTCTTGGATAGGAAAACCCTAGTTAAGTGAAAAACCCTAACCCTAATTAGTTTTTCCCCTCATAGAAATCGTAGCAATTGACATCTAGACTTTGCAAAAAGAAGCTAAGACTTGGTAAAGCCTAGCAAGGGTGGAATTTGATGAAATCTAGGAAATGACATAAAAACCCTAGGGTTGATGTTTCTAAGGGAAATATCAAGGAATTTAGGGTTTGTACTTGAGAACCATAGAATTCTACTCTCTGAGAAAACCATGGAAACCTTAGATTGACAAAATAAATGTCATGCTCTTGTATTTGTAAATTTTTCTTGGTTGTACACCCTATTAAGTAAAAGAAAGATGAGATGGAGGAAATAAGAAAATAAATTATCATACTTGATGATGACTCCTTGGAGATGGTGAGGATGATTGAAGTAGGGAACTGTAAGGACCTTGAAGGAATCGATGCTAACAAGTTCAAAGGAGTAAGCATGCATCATTGTATTTTGTAGAAGAAACTTGACTAAGTATAGTATCATAGATGGAAGCATGTGATAGTATCATATGTAAAGTCTACTTGTTTAAATTTCTTGAAGTAAATCATCTATCCCTTTAATAATTAAAATCGTCAGAACCATTCTACATAAGTGTTCATCCATTAATCGTTTAACATTATGTTAGAGGAAGACATTTTTGTAATGTGGATTCTCAAGATCCTATAAGAACCATCATTATGGAGGTTCTTGGAAACAAACATTATGACAAGGATTAGTATATATTCCATATTTTCTGGAAACAATACTTTGGAAAGGATGAAGGAATGCATTTGGTCAAGTTGCAAGTGTTATCACTCAGGTTGTCCTTAAAGCTCCTTAAAGGATACGGCCGAGGTAACCACAAACCAATCTTTGGACTGCAGGTCCTAGCCTACCTGCAATCAGAGAGGGCTCTCTCTTTATAATTTAGCTTTGTTTTGGGTTGATTTTAGGCTAGTTATGATTTTCTTGGGTTTTGTTTTGATTTTGGTGGGATGGGGGATTCTTTCAAACAGAGTTGGGATGCATAGTGTGAGTAGTTCAAACCATTGGGCATGGAGTTGTGTTTTCTTGGTCACAAGAGGAATACAGAGCAGGATAGCTACACATAAAACAATATCGAGCTAGAATAAAGATGGAACGGAGGTCAGTGAATGAAAGGCAACTAAGTAGCTCTCATTATGCTAACAGAGGGAAGGTGAATGAACATTTATATAGGAGCAATCAAGGATTCCTAAACAACATTCATATATGAAGGAACTAGTCTGAATATGAGAAAATTAGTATTCATATTTAGGACTAATTCAGAGGAAAACATAGATAAATCACAGAAATTGAGAACATAATACAACTAAGTGAGCTCTGAACTATTCTTTCTTTCTGTTATTTAGATAGTGAAACAATGATGGCATAAACACATATAAACTGTAAACAGAGATAAGAAACACTTATTGGGCTATGTAGAAGCGTTAGGATTCCATAGTCACTCTTCAGACATTAAAACACAACAGTCAGTTCATCTCCCAAACATTCGAGCGATCTTTGATTATAGAGACTCTCAGAAAATACAATGCAAGTCTAGAGGAAGTTATCAACCAACCAACCCTTTACATAATACAGAGGGTTGTTTAAATAGAAAATATTTACAAACATCCCTTGAACAGGTGTCAAGGGAGAAAATATCTCAAAATATCTATCAAAATAGAGCCAAAAGAGATCTGTGCAATAACTGCTTCTAATGCTAAGTTGTGCTGGAAATAAATGCAATAAAATATCTAAAACAGCTGCACATGAGGCAGTAGCCTCATACAAATGTCTTTCTAAGGCTGCGCATGGTCCTGCAGCTTCACAAATGGACTGAAAGAGTTCCTTGAGCCACGCGCTGTCCTCTGTGTGATAACTATGCATTTAAGGAAGCAGCGCTGCTCCAAAAATATGACCGGGAACAATGTCTCTGCAATAACTCTGCCTTGAAAGCCTTCATCTATGCCTTTAGGTGGCTTTAAAGCAAAAAAAAGAAGTGTTAGTGAACCTTAATGGCTGAATGATGCTTTGTTGACTTTGCTGGGCTTGCTTTGCTTTCATCTGCTTTGAAAAACTGGACTGATACTCTTTGCCGCTTCTGGAGATGCTATGGCATGCCTCTGGGCCCCTCCTGGCTTGAAAAGGCCTTTAACTACTAAATCGCCCATCATGGCCACTGTTCGGCCCCAAAAAACTTGCTGCGAAGTCCTCCAGCTGCCTATGGGAGCTTATCGGCACTGGCCGATCAAAAAAGGGTACTAAAAATGATGAACAACTGCTAACTGGCGGAAGACTGGATGCTGGAGGCACGCCGAGGCCAAAATCCTGCAATTTGGAGCTATTTCGGGCCTGGAGCGATCAAATATGGACTAAAGAATGCCATGTTTCTTCTGGAGGCGGCGTGGGCACGGGCGCCGAACTGTTCAAAAGAAAATGGCCCTTTTCCCTCTTATAAGGCAAAAAATGCTTTAAACATGAAAATCCATCAAAATTGGGGCGGGAGAGATTACTGTTCATAAGATTGAATGCTGGCCGTTGGATCCGGCACGGGCCGATCCAACGGCTGGCGCTAAATCTCATCGGGGCGGACCATTGGTCCCAACACATAAAACCTCTGAAATGCCGCGGACCCGAAATGCTTATATGCCCTTTCTTTATCGAGATCGGGTCCGGTCCGTCGGCGATTTCATATCGGCAGATTTTAACAAAATCAATATGCGGACCCGAAATCCCTTAAAACTACCCTTTATAACTTTTCCGCTCCAGATCTGGAGTGTACAGTACCAACCCCTTCAGACCCGAAACCCATTAAACTCCACTCTATAACACTTCGGCTCCGAAATATCGGAGCATTCCTACTTCGCTATACAAAGGCCTCCTTTCGGACCCGATAATTTTATATGCTGCATTTTATTAATATTTCAGCTCCTGAATAAGCAATGCTATATATGGGGCCGCGACTTAATGAAGACCGTTGATCTGAGGGCCCGAATGGGTGGCCACGATTAAATCGGTACTTCGCTATCGGCGGGGACATGGGGCAGGACTTTATACAATTGCGATCGCCGAAATGGGAGATCACCGACAAGATCTGGGCCATTGATCTGGGCGGGGGCGATGGACGACTGTGATGCGATATTGTTGAAAAATGCAGGTTTTTACGTTATAACTTAAGTTTTATAAAAAACTTGAGTTTAAACGATAAAACAAATAAAAGGGGATTTGCGATAAAAAGAGTATTTGCAGGATATATGGGAAAATATGATGGGGGAAGCCTCCGATAGCGATATCGCATCGGGGCAAGAAGGAATGGGGGCATATATATATGGGTCAGCACTGTTATTACCTCCAACAACGATATCGCGTCGGAGGGGGGGGGGGAAATCCATCAGAGGAGGGTTTATATGTATAGAAGGGGGGCTATAAAGCATCAGAAGGGTTTTGGCCTTGAAAAAGGTTAAAACATGGATAATGGAGGGTTTGTATAGATCAAAGGAGGGATTTTATGCATCGGAAGGAGTCCTAATGCATTTGGAAGATGGTTTGAGGGGGCAGTGTGGGTTCTTGCTGAGTTTCTGGTAAACTTAGCAATTCCCAAGTGTACTTATGGTTATTTTTCAACCAGGGGAGGGGATAAGTATATATGGGAGCTATTAACATAGTTTTAGTAGGGGGAGGGGAAATAGATAGGGAATTACATAATAGAGTTAGTAGTTAATATGATAATGATGAGAAAAAGTGCTAAGAATGATATCTTAGGCTATCAATGGGGAAAATGACTGATAGAAGAAGTGTGAACATTCCTTGAGTGAAGTAGATCTCCACCAAGGCAAATGATATGGAGAATGATGAATCTAAGAGGTAACAAGCAGATCTTGACCTCTTTAGGGGAAGTTAGTGAGTGATTTGGGGAAAGAGGAGGAAGGGGAAGTTAGACATGCCTCGCTTGAAGTCCTTCAAATGAAAAACTTCCTCAAACTTGTGATATGAATAGATGTGACACTTGAAAATCTGAAATGGATCACAAGTCATAATTCTGCAACCACAAAGCTACCTACCCGGCCTATTCACCTAGCATTTTCTCTTCTTTTTGGTTTAGGTGAACTTGAACTAGCAAACCTAGCTTTACAACTTTTCTTTTGACTATCCTCCTATCTAAATCCACACTTATTGCATCCAGGGGCTCAGATTAAGCTGTTGAGCACCCTTGTTTCTCTACCTATTTACAGATCTGCCAAGATTAAACAGTTTGGACAGATGTTTATTCTCTATATTCTAAAACAGGAAATTGAAATCTAGGGAGACCAAGATTAAGCTGTTTGGACCTCCCTTAGCTGAAAACTCATCAAAATGGATCAACCCATCAAAAATGGAACACAACAGTGGCATTTAGACTAGCGCACTCTCATGGATACTTCTCTGGCCATCTGTAGTAAATATGGAGCATTGCAGCAAGCAAAGTATGAAATATTTGGCATGTAAAAATGTCGATCATGAAAGATGATTAACCTGCTGCAGTAGGAGGCTAACAGTGGCTCCACTTAGGGATGGCTTTTCCTTGTGACAAGCCAAGAACAGCAGGTCAGAATGCCTTGATCCTCTGTAGTTGCTGTTAATTGAAAATTTTTTATGTGCTAACTGTTGAATGACTAGAACTTTAACTTCTGAATGCAGCACTCCTCCTTAATTGAAACACTATGAAAAATAAAGCATCGTCTGCTTTCTTCTGCGTGCTTGATATTGCATACACTTTTTCTTGAGCACTGCCTTGTGAAATAAACACAAAAAAGGGAACAAAACTGGAGCTCTTCTTTTCTTGTCTTTGAAAGGGTGCTGAAGTAAACTGAAAATCCTCCTTTCTTTTTGATACTGTTGACTTGAAGACTACAAGCTGCAAACAGTTTCTCTTTAACATAAATCACTGTGATATGACAGCGCTGCTCTTGCTGTTTTTCTGAGATTACTGCAGAGATAGAGCTTAAAAATAGAGGACTTTGCATTGGCTGTGTCTTCAAAAACTTTGTTGCTGCTCCTCTACCAATCGGATTGTTTATACAAAATAAAAAAAAAGTGCTGATATATACAAATATCAATGTACAAAGAGATATATACAAAGCTACGTTATGTTCAACAAAAGGGATCATGATAATGCTTCAGCATACGGCCATTTACAGGGCCTTCTTCAGCAGTGCTGCCCTCTACAGATTTGAGGAAATATGTGTTATTTCCCTGAACAGCAGAAATAACAAATGGCCCTCTCCAAAGGAAATCAAATTTTGCATGTTTTCCCTTGTCTTCTCTTCGTGAGTCCCACCTTAGAACTTTGTTGCCAACACAAAAATTCTCAACCTTACTCCTCTTATCAAACATCCTTTTGAGCTTCTCTTGCATAATTTGAGCTCTATCGTAGACCTGCTCTCTTGTCTGCTGCAAATGAATTGTTTGGTTTATCCTCCTTTGTATATCATTTGGCTCAGCTTGAATCTCTTGCAACAGCTTGATGATATGAATGCCCAGTGATGAAGGAAATCTGGCCTCCATGCCATATACTAGCTCATAAGGGCTCATCCCAATGGATTTCTTGGTTGACAATCTGTCTGCCCATAGGGCATTTGTGAGCTTTCTATGCTAGTTCTTCTTGTTTTCTTCTAAGATCTTCTTGATAATACTGATAAGGATCTTGTTAGATGACTCGGCTAAGCCATTACCTTGAGGGTAATAGGCTGTGGAATGGCCTAAAGTGATATGGAATTTATGGAAAAAATTGATCATCTTTTTGGATTTGAAAGCAGCGGCATTGTCAGTGATGATCTTCTCAGGGCAGCCAAATCTAGAGAGGATATTGCACTCAAGGAATTGGATAATGGTGGTGTCATTGGCTTGCCTACATGGGATGGCCTCAATCCATTTAGTGAAATAGTCGGTAGCTGTTAAGATCCACTTATGCTGGCCTGAGGAAAAGGGATGGATTTCTCCAATGAAGTCAAGACCCCATTGTTGAAAAGGCTTTTCGGTTGAGATGGGTTTCAGAGGCAAGGGGAGCAGCTTTCTTTTGCCCTCAAAGATTTGGCATTTGTGACATGAGATAGCAAACTTCTTTACATCTGCAAACAAAGAGGGCCAATAGAAACCAGCCCTTAAAATTTTATCAGCAGTGGACTTCCAATATAGATGTCCTCCACAGTTCCCTGCATGGAATTCTTTCATGACATTGTTAGTTTCATTCTTGGTCAAGCAATTGAGCAATATGCCTTCATGATTTTTCCAAAATAATGCACCATCTAAGACACAAAATTTCAAAGCCTTCATTTTTAAAAATCTTTTCTTAGTTCTGGACAATCCTGGGGGAGCAAACAGGTTTAACAATACAAAGCATATATTAGCATACCATGGGGATTGCAGAAAGGTTTCACTGATCTGTGGAGTCGCCAGCTCCTGTTCATTGTCCAGTTGGTTGATGTCTAGGGCTTGAAAGTTTGTTTCGGACATCAGTTTGGCTAAACCTTGTCCCTTTATGAGCTTGGTTGGTTTTATTTCTATGTCATACTCAAGGATGTTTGCAATCCACTTGCCTCTTTTTCCTTCTAACCCCTCTTGGGTTAATATGTCTTTTACAACAGCATTTGGGACATAAGCAATCACATGTGAATATAAAATATAAATTCTGAAGTCTTTGATTGCTTTAACAAGGGCATAGGCTTGCTTCTCCATGATTTGGTACTTCAAAGGGGCTTCTCTTAAGGCTCGGCTAAAAAATGCAATTGGCTTTTCAGCTCCTTGATCATCCTTTTGCAATAGGACAACAGCTATGGTATTATCAGATGCAAATTAAAATATGATAAATTCCCTATCAAATTTTGGACGTGTGAGGACTGGGGCCTGAGTTAAGGCAACTTTGATACTCTCAAATGCTTGCTTGGTTTCGAGAGACCATTTTACCTTGGCATCCTTCTTTAACATGTTGCTCAATAGTCTTATCAGCTCGGCTAGATTTGGGATAAATCTCCTTAGGAAATTGATCTTTCCTAGGAATGCTTGCAGCTCTTTTATGTTTCTTGGATATGGGATTTGGAGAATGGCCTGGATCCTTTCCGGATCAATTCTAATCCCGTCTTTTGAAATGATATGTCCAAGTAAGTTGCCTTCTTCAAGGCCAAATAAAGACTTCTTAGGGTTCAAGGAAATGCCATATTTCCTACATGTCAGGAACACTTGTCTCAAATGTCTTAGGTGCTCTTGATCAGATTTGGAGAAAGGGGTAAGATCATCAAGATAGACAACAAAGAAATCATGGATTTCCTTGGAAAATGCAATGTCCATGGCCCTTTGAAAGGTGGCACCTGCGTTCTTTAGGCCGAAAGGCATTTTCACATATTTAAATGTTCCACACGGTGTTGTAAAGGCTGTCTTATCTTGATCATCTGGGTGAACTAGTATTTGATTAAAACCTGAAAAGCCATCTAGCAAAGAGATTCTAGATGACCCCACTACTCTTTGTAGGATGTTGTCCATTTTGGGCAATGGGTAGTGGTCTTTAAGGGAGACTTGGTTTAGGTTTCTCAAATCTACACAAAGCCTAATCTCACCTGTTTTCTTTCTTGGGGAACAAGATTGGATACCCATTCAGAAAATCTAATGGGTGCTATGATACCTGCTTCAAACATTCTTTTCACTTCTTTCTCAATTAAAGGGAGAAGCACAAGATTGATTCTCCTCAGTTTCTGTTTGAAGGGATTTTGATTTGGCTTTAGGGGAATGGTATGTTGAATAATTGAGGTGTCATAGGACTTCAAGTCCTCATAACTCCAAGCAAATACATCTTGGAATTCTTTGAACAAATCAACATATTTGGGCTTTTGATCGGGTGGCAAAGATTGAGATAGTTTGATCATTTTGGGCTTCTCTGTTGTTCCAATGTTGTATTCTTCTATGGCAGTGTTTATAGGCTGCATTTTTGGCTTTTTGGGCACATCATTTGCATCAAACATATCTTCTAATGGAGTGAGGCCAGCAGGCAGAAAGTTATCCTTTAAATCAATAATTTCAGCCTCTGTTTTGGCTATTTCCTCCAAATGCATTTGTTTCAGCTCTTCTATGTTTTCTTCATTAAAGATGGTTGGCTGTAGCAATTTTCTAGTTGTTTCAGCTGTTACAGTTTGCTGGATTTGGTTTATTGCTTGCAGTGGATCATCCATGGCATCCATATCAATGTTTAGGCCTGAAAACTCATGCTGTAAGGTAAGAAAATTGTTGATTTGAGTATCATCCTCAAACACTTGCCAATTCTTAACATTGTTAGGGACAGCAGGCCTGTGCTTTATCTCGGCATTAAAATGGTGATTGGGCTGAAAAGGAAGCTTGCAAGTGCTAGCAAAAGTAGCTAAGCTGTGAGCATGCATGTTATTTCTTCTAGAAATTTTAGCAAGTTTGGATTCAGTAAAGGTATCAAGTATTGCAGTGGCAGCAGTCCTATAAGCTCTTAGCCTTCTATCATTGGTAACAAAGTTGCCTTTCATTTGTTGGATTACTAGGTCTGAGTCACCTAGAATGGAAACTTTGGCAGCTCCTAAAGCTTTGAGCAGCTTAAGGCCTAAGAGGAGTGCCTCATACTCAGCCATGTTGTTGGTACATCTGAAGTTAAGTCTGTAAGCATGACCCTCTGCATGGCTATTATGTGTATTGTGAATCCATATTCCTGCCCCTGCTCCTAGCTTGTTAACAAAACCATCAAACTCTAAATACCATGTGATTTCTTGCTTGTGGTTAGTATTAAGAGTTTCAGTCATTTTAGGATTGGGCAGACCTAGGTTTTGTGCTTCACGTGGTTCTTCTTGTATGCTGGTTGCACTGACTGTTTTGACAGTTTCCTGCGTATGGGCAACCGATTCTTGGTTGATGCATGTTTCTTGTTCTAAAGGCAAAGGCCTCTCATTAGTTGGAGAACTTGTTTCATCATTAAACAAAATAAAAGAATCCATATCAGAATGGATTGAATAGATAGGGAAATTCTGGGGCTTTTCCTCACTACTTACCACATACTTCATCAATGTTTCTCTATACAATCTCTTTGGTTGCCCAAAGACTGAAATAATGGCATAGGAGAGGTCTAATTGGAGAGATCCTTGGAGTTTTGCTCCCCAAGATCTTGACAATAGCATGCCATACTTTGATGGAATGTTAGCAACCACCACATCCATGAGGATTGTCTTGTTTGGGTATTGGACTAAGGAGACACACAAGTCTTTGATGAGGCCTAAACATTTGACTTGACTTGAGTAAAAGGAGAATAGATCTTTATATGGTCTTGTTACATCAAGGTTTAGCTTCTCCATTACAGCTTTGGGCATAAGGTTGTGGGAGGCACTTGAGTCAAACATAGCATTTTGCAAGACTTTGTCATGAATATGCAAACTGACATAAAAGGGTAGAACAGCTCCATGTACTGATTTTCCATCAACTTCTGGACCAAAAAGAAACTCAGGTGTATCATCTAAAACATTCACATCATCCCTATTCTCTGGCATTTACAGTGATCTTTGGATTTGTTGCCTATACACATCATGCTTTGCAAGTTCAGATAAGGGGATGGAAATCTTAAGTTTGCTTATTTTTGCTTCTAAGTTGAATGGTTTCTCCAATGGAGTCTTTGTGTTGGCAATAGTAGATTTCCCCCTTTCAAGTGTATTTTCTGCGTTTTCCTCTTGATTATCAGTGTTATGGTGAGTGGTACCTTACAGTATTTCTGTTTTGGGAAGGCTTTTAAGAGTGCTATTTACATTTTCCTTTGAGGAAGAAGGTAGTAGAGGCTGATCATTAGAGGGCTGCATGTCTGGTGTGTCTGTTATATCCTCTATTGCGACTTCTTTCAAATCTAGGATTGTTTGTTTGGTTGGTTCTGCGGAATCAGCTCTGTCCTTAATCTTCTTGGGCTGCTTTGATTCCTTCTGTTTGATGGGCTCGGTTACATCAATTGTTCTAGTTCTCAGTTTATATTGTTTGTGCACTTCATAAACAACTGAATCATAACCTTGTTTGAAGTCAAAAGACTCACCTGAATGGGTCTGAAATTGATTAAAGTCATGCTCATATTGGTCTTGTTGAGTTAGAAAAATTTGTTGCTCACCCTTCAAATCCACCAAGTTCATGTGAGTGTCCTCTATGGCATCACTAGATGTGGATGCTTCTGTATAATTTTCTTGGAGAGGAGGCCTTATATCACGGTCTGGGCTAGACCTACCAGCATTTGAGTTCTGAGTTTTCCTGAAATTTGGGTTCCTTATGGTATTGGGCTGTTGTCCTTCCCATGATGATTTCCTCTCAACACTCTCTACTCTGTCTCCCAGCCTGTGCATGCCAGTGATAATAGCATCCAACTCTTGGTCTAAGGCTGAGGGTTCTTCCTTGAAAGTGGTTCTTCTCTAAGTTCTAGCTCTGTTTCTTTTGGCAATTAGATTTTCCTCTACACTTACAGCAACATTTTGCATGTCTGCAAGGCTTTGAGGCGCTCTTTCCCTTAACTGATAAGCCATTTCAGTATCAAAACCATCAGGAAATTTATACAAAGCAAGATCAGGTGGAGGTCTTAAGTTCTGTGGTATTGCATTATAAGCATTATTAAATCTTGCACAATAGTCCAAGACAGCCTCCTGAGGGCCTCTTTTGATGGTGTCATATTCAGATAATATGTGCAAGGGGTCTTTCTTTTTTTCCCACCTGTTGATAAATGACTGGTATAAGGCTTCTGGGTCTGCTTTGGAATTGGCTGGGAGTGCTCTAAACCAAGTCCTGACATCACCTGTCAAACTTTGGACAAAAATCTTCATTCTCACACCATCATCGTCAATCTCATAGCTTTCAAAGTAATCCTGCATTTTCTTTGTATGCCGAAGGGCTGTGCAAGCACTTGTGCCATCAAAATAAGTTATTTTGGTCTGGTAATCCTGAGGCATAGCCCCGGGATTTGCAGGCAGCTGTAAAGGTGCATATCTATTCTCCATGTTGGCAGGGATAAGTGGAACAACATGGATAAATTGAACGACTGGAACAATGGCAATAATAGTGGTAATGGGAGTATGTGTAGTGAATGGAGGTGTGGAAGGAGTGCTTTGAGAGGTGGATGAAGAACAAGGGGAACTAGGGGTTGAATGAAAGAAAACTTTGACAGGGGTTGGAACACAGCTTGGGTGAACTGCTTCAGGACTATTATCAGCAAAATCCTCTCTTCACTCTAGCTTCTTGAGGTTCCTTGGGATTATATTGGGATTTTCAAAAGCTGCTGGGGGATTTGGGTCTGGATTTGACCTTGTATAACGCGAATTCTTCCTGGGAGCTAGCTTCTGACTTGTTTTTTGGGGATTTTCTAAGAATATATGGGTTAGAAAGAAACTTTTGAAGGTCTGGTTCTTTCCCAGTGGAGCTTTCCAACTTGATTTGTGAAATTATCTGAGGATTTTCCCCAGTGGAGTCGCCATTATGTTATCACTCAGGTTGTCCTTAAAGCTCCTTAAAGGATATGGCCGAGGTAACCACAAACCAATCTTTGGACTGCAGGTCCTAGCCTACCTGCAATCAGAGAGGGCTCTCTCTTTATAATTTAGCTTTGTTTTGGGTTGATTTTAGGCTAGTTATTATTTTCTTGGGTTTTGTTTTGATTTTGGTGGGATGGGGGATTCTTTCAAACAGAGTTGGGATGCATAGTGTGAGAAGTTCAAACCATTGGGCATGGAGTCGTGGATTAGGCTTGCTGTTGCATTTTCTTGGTCACAAGAGGAATACAGAGCAGGATAGCTACACATAAAACAATATCGAGCTAGAATAAAGATGGAACGGAGGTCAGTGAATGAAAGGCAACTAAGTAGCTCTCATTATGCTAACAGAGGGAAGGTGAATGAACATTTATATAGGAGCAATCAAGGATTCCTAAACAACATTCATATATGAAGGAACTAGTCTAAATATGAGCAAATCAGTATTCATATTTAGGACTAATTCAGAGGAAAACATAGATAAATCACAGAAATTGAGAACAGAATACAACTAAGTGAGCTCTGAACTATTCTTTCTTTCTGCTATTTAGATAGTGAAAAAATGATGGCATAAACACATATAAACTGTAAATAGAGATAAGAAACACTTATTGGGCTATGTAGAAGCGTTAGGATTCCATAGTCACTCTTCAGACATTAAAACACAACAGTCAGTTCATCTCCCAGACATTCCAGCGATCTTTGATTATAGAGACTCTCAGAAAATACAATGCAAGTCTAGAGGAAGTTATCGACCAACCAACCCTTTACATAATACAGAGGGTTGTTTAAATAGAAAATATTTACAAACATCCCTTGAACAGGTGTCAAGGGAGAAAATATCTCAAAATATCTATCAAAACAGAGCCAAAAGAGATCTGTGCAATCACTGCTTCTAATGTTAAGTTGTGCTGGAAATAAATGCAATAAAATATCTAAAACAGCTGCACATGAGGCAGCAGTCTCATACAAATGTCTTTCTAAGGCTGCGCATGGTCCTGCAGCTTCACAAATGGATTGAAAGAGTTCCTTGAGCCACGCGCTGTCCTCTGTGTGATAACTATGCATTTAAGGAAGCAGCACTGCTCCAAAAATATGACCGGGAACAATGTCTCTGCAATAAATCTGCCTTGAAAGCCTTCATCTATGCCTTTAGGTGGCTTTAAAGCAAAAAAAAGAAGTGTTGGTGAGCCTTAATGGCTGAATGATGCTTTGTTGACTTTGCTGGGCTTTCTTTGCTTTCATCTGCTTTGAAAAACTGGACTGATACTCTTTGGTGCTTCTGGAGATGCTATGGCATGCCTCTGGGCCCCTCCTGGCTTGAAAAGGCCTTTAACTACTAAATCGCCCATCATGGCCATTATTCAGCCCTAAAAATCTTGCTGCAAAGTCCTCCAGCTGGCTATGGGAGCTTATCGGTGTTGGACGATCAAAAAATGGTACTAAAAATGATGAACAACTGGTAACTGGCAGAAGACTGGATGTTGGAGGCACGCCAAGGACAAAATCCTGCAATTTGGAGCTATTTCGGGCCTGGAGCGATCAAATGTGGACTAAGGAATGCCATGTTTCTTTTGGAGGCGGGGTGGGCACGGGTGCCGAACTGTTTAAAAGAAAATGGCCCTTTTCCCTCTTATAAGGCAAAAAATGCTTTAAACGTGAAAATCCATCAAAATTGGGGTGGGAGTGATTACTGTTCATAAGATTGAATGCTGGCCGTTGGATCCGGCACGGACCGATCCAACGGCTGGCGCTAAATCGTCTCGAGGCAGACCATTGGTCCCAACACATAAAACCTCCGAAATGCCGTGGACCCGAAATGCTTATATGCCCTTTCTTTATGGAGATCGGGTCCGGTCCGTCGGCGATTTCATATCGGTAGATTTTAACAAAATCAATATGCGGACCCGAAATCCCTTAAAACTACCCTTTATAACTTTTCGGCTCCGAATCTGGAGTGTACAGTACCAACCCCTTCGGACCCGAAACCCATTAAACTCCACTCTATAACACTTCGGCTCCGAAATATCGGAGCATTCCTACTTCGTTATACAAAGGCCTCCTTTCGGACCCGATAATTTTATATGCTACATTTTATTAATATTTCGGCTCCGGAATAAGCAATGCTATATATGGGGCTGCGACTTAATGAATACCGTTGATCTGAGGGCCTGAATGGGCGGCCACGATTAAATCGGCACTTCGCTATCGGCAGGGACATGGGGCAGGACTTTATACAATTGCGATCATCGAAATGGGAGATCGCCGACAAGATCTGGGCCGTTGATCTGGGTGGGGGCGATGGACGATTGCGATGCGATATTGTTGAAAAATGTGGGTTTTTACGTTATAAATTAAGTTTTATAAAAAACTTGAGTTTAAACGATAAAACAAATAAAAGGGGATTTGCGATAAAAAGAGTATTTGCGGGATATATGGGAAAATATGATGGGGGAAGCCTCCGATAGCGATATCGCATCGGGGCAAGAACGAATGGGGGCATATATATATGGGCCAGCAGTGTTATTACCTCCGACAGCAATATCGCATCGGAGGGGAGGGCAAATCCATCGGAGGAGGGTTTATATGTATAGAAGGGGGGCTATAAAGCATCAGAAGGGTTTTGGGCCTTGAAAAAGGTTAAAACATGGATAATGGAGGGTTTGTATAGATGAAAGGAGAGATTTTATGCATAGGAAGGAGTCCTAATGCATTTGGAAGATGGTTTGAGGGGGGCAGTGTGGGTTCTTGCTGAGTTTCTAGTAAACTTAGCAATTGCCAAGTGTACTTATGGTTATTTCTCAACCAGGGGGAGGGGATAAGTATATAGGGGAGCTATTAACATAGTTTTAGTAGGGGGAGGGGAAATAGATAGGGAATTACGTAATAGAGTTAGTAGTTAATATGATAATGATGAGAAAAAGCGCTAAGAATGATATCTTAGGCTATCAATGGGGAAAATGACTGATAGAAGAAGTGTGAACATTCCTTGAGTGAAGCAGATCTCCACCAAGGCAAATGATATGGAGAATGATGAATCTAAGAGGTAACAAGCAGATCTTGACCTCTTTAGGGGAAGTTAGTGAGTGATTTGGGGAAAGAGGAGGAAGGGGAAGTTAGACATGCCTCGCTTGAAGTCCTTGAAATGAAAAAATTCCTCAAACTTGTGATATGAATAGATGTGACACTTGAAAATCTGAAATGGATCACAAGTCATAATTCTGCAACCACAAAGCTACCTACCCGGCCTATTCACCTAGCATTTTCTCTTCTTTTTGGTTTGGGTGCACTTGAACTAGCAAAGCCAGCTTTACAACTTTTCTTTTGACTATCCTCCTATCTAAATCCACACTTATTGCATCCACGGGCTCAGATTAAGCTGTTGAGCACCCTTGTTTCTCTACCTATTTACAGATCTGCCAAGATTAAACAGTTTGGACAGATGTTTATTCTCTATATTCTAAAATAGGAAATTGAAATCTAGGGAGACCAAGATTAAGCTGTTTGGACCTCCCTTAGCTGAAAACTATCAAAATGGATCAACCCATCAAAAATGGAACACAACAGTGGCATTTAGACTAGCACACTCTCATGGATACTTCTCTGGCCATCTGTAGCAAATATGGAGCATTGCATCATGCAAAGTATGACATATTTGGCATGTAAAAATGTCGATCATGAAAGATGATTAACCTGCTGCAGCAGGAGGCTAACAGCAAGCTCATTGTAGGATACAAATAACTAGATGATTCTGTGAAAGATTAAGAATGCATGTTTAAAGTAACCTTTGGGTAGGATTCATATAATACTATAAGAAAGGTTGGTCATATGCATAGTGAGTGTTTCATTTGGTTATATGATGCCTAATATGATAAATTTTACTTACTCTAGAATGGATAAAATGCTAATACTTTCTCGCTAGAATATATTTATTAATGATCAACATCTAGTACAATCTCCAAAAGAAAATGGTAACTTGGTAATCAAGGTTGATCCTTGGGCACTATGATGCACGAAGGAATGTTTGAGTGGAGATGGACCATGAGGATGTTTATGATGAGAAGGTTGTCATGATGAGGTAACTTTGATGTTAATATTTTTTTGGGTTATCTAGTTAACATATTATTTTGCTGCTTGGAAATATGTTACATGAATACATGATGACAGTTAAGGGAAGTTCAATATTATGGAGAATGTTAATGGAAGCTCAATATTTGATACTTGGAAACTATAAAAGATTTACTCATCTTGGGATTGAAAGGTAGCAATGCAAGAGCATAACCTAAAGGTTAAGGAAGATCACTTTCATGAGGAAACTATAATCAAATTGAAGTTTAGGAAGGCTCAATATAATGCCTTCAGTGATGATGACAAGATGAAAGTGGTGTTCAAGATTGATGACTTGGAACCTTTCGTAGATTAAGGAAGAAGATGGCTCCAGGATACCCAAAAGGGAAGCAAGCTCGAGATAATGAGATGCAGAGGAAAGTGGGAGCCATTTAACTATCAAGAACAAGTAGCTGATACTCTGATGAAAGAAAGATCGAACAATTCTATGAATTCTCAAGTAGTAAAGGATGTCAAGAATATCCTCTGGATTTGAGAGGGAGTAAAGGAGTCTCCTTGAATAGGATCATGGATCTATTCTATGATTAAAAGGAGAACAAGGATGTCCTCTCTGGGAGAGAGGGAGTGATGTTGGACATCACATAAGCATTTGCTTATTCATGTGTCATTCACTTGACCAATACTAATCACCATAAGTCTAAGTGAAGGCCTTCGAGAGAGAATGGTGGAGGATTGGATAAGCATCTATAATTTCCTTGAGGATAGAACATCTAAGAAAGGAAAGGGACCGACACTCTTTGAGGTTACGAAAAGTGTCCAAGATAAGAGTGGCCAGAGATAACCAATATTCTTTAAGGATTCATGTTTGGAAATCCAAGATAAGAATAGTCCTGAAAGGAGATACCCATTGAACATCTCAATGGGGTATGTGCCTTAGAGTTAATGAGTATCACGCGTAAAGCCTCCCAACATAATTCTCTCAAATGAAGTTGAGCTTGTCAAGTTAGGCCTCATAAACAATGTTGGTTGATTATAATATTGATGCTTACAGATGACTTACCAATCCAACTCTTCTTATGAGAACTTTTCAAAGGGTGTAGTTTCCTTGTACTAGTTGGAAAATTATGAATACCTCCCTAGTGAAGAGGGATTGTTGGGAAATGTAACTAGTTTCAGTCTTCACAATTATGATTTAACTCATGTATCTATAAAATGGAGAAAGAAAATGATGCAAGAACAAAATAAATAATTATTTTTATAAAAGCATTGATTTCATGATAAAAATATTTGTCATTAGGTCTCCTATGGTTTACATGAGTGAAAGTGCCATTGTCATAATGTAAAAGACCCTTCTTGGCATTCGTATGAAGAAAAGAAAAAATATTATATATTTGGAAGTGTCTAGAAGGCTCCCAAAACCAAATCGACAAGCTAGGAAGAAGTTGGCCTAGAGAGGGCTAATGGAGCCTCTTGGAAAGGCTATAGAAAGAAGAGATTCAACCTCATTTAATGAGAACAAGGAATCATCCTTTGGCTTTGATCCGAAATTGAATGAGACATGTGAAAGACTTAGGAAGGCTAGAAGAGCCTAGCAAAGAAGGATTCAAGGTCTATTATGTTCAGAAATATGTATTATCTTTATAGCAACTCACATGTGTAAGAGGCCTAGGTTTCTTATCATGCAACAGGTCCGAAAAATTCAAGAATAATTTGTAGAATTTGTTGATGAGATGTAAAGGAGATCCTTCTTTCCTTGCATTAAAGAATGAGGAAGGTTGGTTGGCTTGGTTCTTGGTGGTATCCTTGGTCTAGGATTTGGTCTTGTATGTCTCTTTTGATGTTGATTCTATAAGAAGGGAATTTCTTTACAGGTTTTCCCCTTGGAGGGGTTTTGCCTTAACTTGGAGCCTATATCTTGTGTTCTTTTTTTGTATGGGTGTGACCTTTATTGTTTTGGAATTTATTTGATGATAAAGAACATTAAAATAATCAATAACAATAAGAATATGATATCACAAATAAATTTCAAGTAAGGAAAAGTTACTTAAATGTTTCCCTAATAGATTTTCCAACACTTAGTTTGCAACTATTCAAGCTATAGGTTAAGTCTGCCAGTTACCTCAGGACTCACATTACTTAACAAACAAACAAAAATTAAATATTTAATATTAATATTAAATTTGATAAAACATATTCAAAGAATTTTTTTAAATAATATTCTCATAAATATATAAAACAAGCATTGTTGTTACAATTTTTTTATAAGTGTTTAAAAATTAGTGATTATTAAATAAGAACAAATTGTGTTTTATCTACCATAATAACAATGTGGAAGTTCATATTTATAATTTTTTGAATTTCATATATGTTATGTGAATATTGTAATATAATTTTTTTCTCAAATGTAAAATGTTTTTTTATTATATCTGTAGAAGAGAAAGATTACTAAACTTATTAATATACTATTTGAATTCATTAAATAAGAAAAAGATGAGGGAACTACTCATGGATATACTATTTGAATTAATTAGATAAGCAAAAGATGAGGGAACTACACACTTTGATTTGTAAAATGATTTCATTAAACATGTAGGAAATGATGAGGTTGAACTTATAAAATTTAATTAATTTATTTTCACTATATTATTTATTAAAATAAAATTGACAAATTCAAAAATAAATATAATGTTTTTTTCTTTTTTTTTTCTTTCAAAATGATCATTAAGAAAAGGTATTTGTATAATTAAAATTTTATGTGAATTCTTTTATGATTTGGATTTACTTCACACAAAATAATATTTGTATAATCAAAATTTTATGTTAATTATTTTATGATTTGGATTTACTTCGCCCAAATAAATTATGTTAAAGTACTTTTAATATTAAAAATAAATTAATCAAAAAAAGTACATACCATCTTTCCCTGTTCCCTTAAGAAGACATGTTTTTATTTATTGAATACAAAGTTCATTTTTCTCTCTTGCCACAAGTGTGATTTTTTCTCTATTCATTTTATATATATGTTTGATATATTTATCACTTTAGTGATTCTATAAGATGATGAGTTATGGGTCGTAGTTAGTTTAGGGAAACTTGGGAGTCTCAATCGCTAGTTTAATAGGTATATTTTCTTATGCTAAAGTTTAATGAAATCTTAGGAAATTAAATCTCGTTAAGTTTGTTGGGGTTACATGTGAAATGTACAAGGTTGACTCAAACATAATAGTTGTTGAGTTAACCATGCTAAATTTGTTCAACAATTCTCCAATGTATTTCCTTGGGGGCGAATATGTATTTTGGATGTTGAGTCACTTCAATGCCCAGGTAATAGTGAATATCTCCAACATCTTTCATCTGAAACCCTTTCTTCATCTCTTTCTTTATGGATGCAATATGGCTTTCATTTTTCCCTATCATCAAAAAATCATCTACATACATGACAAGGTATATAGTATTTTTTCAAACTTTCTTGACAAATAGAGTTGCATCATCAAGTTTAAAGTTCATGAAATTTAATTTCAGAAGATAATTAATTTTTCATATGAGGCTCACAATGTTTGTTTCAAGCCATATAAGGATTCGATGAGTATACATACCTTTTATTTTCATCCCTTCACAATTGAAAAGTCTTTCAATTGAGACATGAAGACATTCTCTTTCAAATATACATTCAATAAAGTAGTCTTCAGATGCATTTGATGAAATTTATATCCATTCTATGTTGCCAAGGAAAAGAGAGTATGAATGGTGGCCCATTTTACTATGGGGGGGAAATGTCTCATAATCAACACCTCATGTCTTTTGAAAATCCTTTTCCATGACTGTTGCTTTATTTTTTTTAAGTGAACTGTTTATTTTATAATTGTTCTTATTGACCCACTTGCATCCAATTGGATTGGGTTCAAATAGAGGTTCCATAAAATTCCACGTCGCATTTTTTTATGAGAGAATCATACTTGTGCATTTATTTTTTACACTCATCATGTGAAGCAAATTTTTCAAATTAGTTTAAAATTAGTAGATAACTTCAATTCACAATCATATGAAACATCCATATCATCTACATCATTTGAATCAAAATTATATAGATGACCTCCATGTTATCTATTGGAGGCTATGACTAATTTGTTTCTAACCTCAATGATATGAACACTTTTGAGTGTTTTGATGAGCCATTTTGATGGACCTTTATGACCCAATGTACTAGGTTGCTCCAATAATTGAGACAGTGCTACATTTCCTTCTAGAATCAACCTTCCAAACCTCTTAGTCATATCATCCAATCGATTTTCCTGATATGATGAATTCATTGAATATTCATAAGGGGGATATGTTGTTTCAAAATTTTATCCAATAGATTTATAAAATATAGTAATCCCTCTTCCAGACGTGGAATCTCATAATCAAAATAATGATATGTGTTTGTATAAGTGAATCTATCCAGATGACCATGCTACCACTCAATAAATTTTTCATTCCTTGAATGTTCAAGGAAAATTACATCTCTAGGAAAAATAAGATTCTTGTTTACATCATCATAATGGTGAGATTCCTTAGTGGTATTTGATTACCCCAACAAAATATAGTTTCAAATCCTTGCATCAATATTGTTTCTTTTGATGGGTATGTGTTATATTCTTTGCGAGACTACCTACATGCACTATGTGTTGTTACAAGTGCAACAAGGGGTCACATGAGGGAGGAAGCATGCTTACATAGGAGCTCGGGAGAAGCACCCCTGGAAAAAAAAATCGACAGTTTTTTGCATCGATTTTTGGTGTCTTTCATCACACAATTTCCTCTTTAAGCGATTTTGTGTGTGCATGGTGGTTTATCCCATTGTTTTATAGTTTCAATTAAGGAATTATAATTGAATTCTAATCCATGTTAAATGAAATGGTGGCTTAGGATTTGATCTTCTATATTTATTATATTGTAATATTATAAATATTAATATACTAAAAAATCTTCCTAGTTTCTTAGTTTGAGCTTCTAGGGTTAAATGTATGTGTTTATATGTGTGTTTTTCATTCCATATTTTCTATTTTATGAAGAATTTTTTTGCATAAATTAATTGTATGGGTTTAAAACCTATATTTGGTGTTAAAGTGATTTTGGATTCAAGGGAACTCTTTTATGTCTAAGGGGTTTTTATTGGACCTATTGGAAACTAGATCACTACTGCGAGTGGGGGCGAATCAGTAGTGTGAGCACTTAAAAATGATTTATCCAATTATTTAATATTTAACATGCATAAACTGAAACACATAATTAGAGATTAGTGCACCAAACATAAATCAGAAACCATGAAAGCAATCACACAATGGACACAAGTGTTTCTAGTGGAAAACCCATCCCAGGAAAAACACCACCCTATTGTTGTTGCCCTGTGAAATTCTTTCATTTATTATTTAGAAAATTATACATGGATCAACTCACTCCGATGAGCTAAAAGACTCGACTTGTTTCATAGTATGCTGACACCATGAGACAAGTAATTGTTTCTCTCTCGAATCTACAGACTATAATTCATTGAAGGCCACCATGATCAATGATCCTCAACCAATTAATCCTGAACTAGCAATGACTCTATAGACTCTAATCTGCTAGTACTATCATGAATAATGAGCCCCACTTAGTTTCTACTGAACTATCCAACCACTGTTAGAGAAATGAAACTTATCGATATACTAAATCCCCAATCACTCTATACTCAAAGTCTCCACGCCTTCACTTTGTCCATGTAAGCCTTGTTTCATATATTTTCAAACTGGACTCTTAAATCTTACTCAACATGAGCACTGGAACAACATAGCATTAAACTCAATCAAATAGCCAATTTGTAGCACAAGTTGTAATAAAAAACTCCACACAAGCTCCAACACAATCTCCTCAAAAACATTACTCGAAATAACTCATCAACACCTCACTCCCTACATAATGTAATGGATGAAATAAAGTTCAGTGAACTGTTGCTACATCTGCAAACTGCTTCATAAATTCCACACTAGAGAAACATGCATTTTACAGACTCTTCTCCACAAGAAAACTTAAACAAATCAACTAGACAAGAAATCAACTCATAATGAGCTTTCTCTAATATGTAGATGAACTCAAGTGCTCAATTGAAGGTATCACAACTCTATTCATATCCTATATTAGATCTGTACTCAACTCATTTGCTCTATCAAGCCACTAACTCCACTTTCCTTTTGATCTTTTCAACTTTGATCAACTTCTGGACTATAAATCGCAAAGTTCCAATCAAGTATGTCTCCATAAACAAAAAATTATCTCAACAACACAATAAATGCAGATTAAATATCAAGAAATCCTCCATCCATACCCTTGACACAGTCTGAAGTCGATTGGGGCAATAAATGCTCCCTTGAGCTGCCCTCCATGCGACTGGAGCATTCCAACCACTTTGATAGGCCTATGTGCATGCAACTAGGGCTAAAGCTCAGTAAAATCATCCACCTCTTAGCTCTAAACCTCTTCCATATTTTCTATCATCTTCTCCAGCATGTGAACACTCGTCCAAGCCTTTGCAATAGGTCTGCAACTGATGAAATAGGCCAAGAACAATTTAGGGACATGCAAGACCTATTCTTCAAATCTAAACACCAATACCAACACCTCCAGCTCCTCAAGAAGCAAACATAACATATCTAACACCTATAGAAACATTTCCAATACAGGTAGTAGCATCACCAACTCTTGCAGTAGAAACATCAAGGCATACAAATTCCTCCATCACTTGTAGAAGCACCTCCAACGCAAGCAATTACATATCACACATGTAGCAACAAATGCAATGTATCCAAGACATGTAGAGACATATGCAGCACCAAGAGAACCTCTCCAACCTCCTGCAATAGTAGCATCTCCAACCAACTCAACATGACTAGAATCCATCTCCTCAGCAGCCACAACATCATCGCCACTTGGTCTAGTCATAGGTATTTTGAAATCAATTCCAACTAACAAGACCATTACGAAACATCCAACACCAAGAACTCATCACACATGCACATGAACAACAAGACCAAGAGCTTTTTGACATCAATGCCAACACTAAAATTCCAACAAGACCAATGGTAGGCCATGTTATAGTGGGAGTTCTATGAAATCAATTCTTGTGGTGGAAGGAAATTCTGAGTATTTAAAAGATATGGATCGATAAATTCAAGGGGTAGATTTTTGAGTTGTTGAAGCTCAAATTGGAAGATATGATGTTGGATAGAGATCATTGAATCACTATGGATATAGGTATTGCATCGATGAGGATGTCGACAAAAGACTAGAATATATTAGATAGAAATAAAAGAGCATAATTCATTTTTGTTTCTTAGATTTATTATTATAAATATATTAGGATAAGATACATAGAAGGCATTATGGAAAAAGTTAGGGACTTTATACCCCTCTAAGTCCCTGACGAGCAAAATTGTCTTATGGAAAAAGTTTTATAATTTGAGAATAAAGGAAAAAGACTCAATGATAGAGCATCTAAACATATTCAATAATCTTGTAAGTTAGCTATTTTCTATTGATATTAATATTTCAGATGAAAATTAGTGTATCAATTTCTCATATTCTTTACTAGACTTATGGTATAGTTTAGTTGTTACCATATGTTGTAATGACATGTTAAATTATGAACCTACCAACCAAAAATTATTTCTTACCATACTATTATTTATCTACATAATAAAATACAACTAGGTTCTTAACACAATTATTAAGTGGAAACACATTTACACAACCAATATCAATCACATGTGACACATGCAAATTCTTCCCAACCAACAATTCTTCATTAAATTAATAATCCATACCTACTTGGGCTTCCAAATTGAGATAATAGCCTAACATAGAAATTTACAAATACAAAATAGATTGTATCTTATCCATTAAAACATGACCTAGATTTGTTTTTAATCTACTTGGATTATTTGGATCTCTAATGTTGTACCCTTGCACCTTCCTCAAACCTAACACACTCAAGTATCTCACTCCTCACTTGAGAAAATTTCTTTCAGAATGGATTGTGTCACTATATGGTGTGTTTTTCTCATCTCCTTAGACTTGAATTTATAACTTTTCATTAAGATAAATCCATAACCCTAATCTCCAAAGTGATGGATGGATGAGATTAGATCCTTCTACGCTTAAATTCAACAGTTGAAGTGAAAACATGATCACTAAGTTTAATAGTTTAGTTTTCCTATGGTTCCTTAGCTGAAAAGACACCATAATTAATTATGTTCTTTTAATAAGTTAGAATTATGCTATGTTACAAAAAAACCTTACTCAATACTTGAGAAAGTGTCCTAAGGAGAATTTGGGTGACTTCTACATCCTCTGATACTTAGGATTGTGTATAAATACCTACCCAATCTACAAATATCAACACTTCTTCTTGGCAAGGGAGGATTCGATGGCTACTCCCTCTAAACAATAAGCCTTCATTTCCATCTGGTTTGGAATCGTTCTTAAATATCAGTTGCCTTTGGAATTGTTCCTAGAAGCCTATTACTATTGAACATCATGTAAGGTCGTATCATACCAAGAGACCTTCTTGATATACTTGGAAAGATATGTTGACCGGTCCTCCCCACTTGAGCCTAATGGATAACACCCTCTAAACTGCTCAATATTTGGAGCTTCCCACTCCTTTTTATCCACCACTATTTACTTATTTCCATTACTCAAATAGGTTATGCCTTTATCCTATACATGTTTCGCTCTCTACCCCTAATAACATGGTGATCATCTGAGTTAGATCCCTTTAGCCTAATCAAAGTTTTTCCATCCTAGAATGCTACATCAAACCCCTTCTTCTCTATCGTAAGAATGGGAGGATAATTCTCCTAAGTTTTAGCATGCATAGTTTGTCCTTCACTTTTAGCACACCTCCTTACTCAAGTTGGAATGAAATTATCCCAAATCCCTTTGTTACATGTTTGGTATTGGCTTCAAACTCCACATGTAACATTGAGTCCCACTTTTCCATGTTGTCAAATAACTCTCATTCTTCCTATGTGTTGGGCTTAGCCTTTGGTTGCTCACTCATCTCCTCCTAGATTTAGGCATCCCATATCCTAACAAAAGAGTGATAGTTCTCTCTAACACAAATTCATTAGATGAATGGATCCACATCACTAGGAAACCATTCAATGCCACATTCAATAACTCAACATCATTCACCCCTTCCTCCATTACTGCAATTTGATCACATATCTGAGTGATTTTTATCAAGTAACTTATCACTATGTGATATCTAGTCATTTGCATAGACTAGAGTTTGTCCCTCAACATAGTTTCCTTTTGTGGATAGAAGAAAACTCCTTAAATCTAGTGGCCTTATCTAGAAACAATAGAGACAAAAGTAATATGATTTCCTTAGAGAATTTTAGAGTATGAAAGAAAGAGTTACCTAGAATCTAATGCAAGATCTCCTTTTCTCCTTGTTTCTAAACTCCAGCTCCAACTCCAAATGCTAAAAGTGGAACTTGCAAAATAACTAAAACAAGAAAGAGAACCAAAATATACAAACAGAATATACTAACATCTCTAAAAAATGAGTCAATAGGGCATTGTTCTACATAGACATTAAATGGGACATATGTGTAGGAAAGAAAAGCACTTTTTGTATTAATGAATGTAGGAGAAGATACAACCCTTTCATATCTTAACTTTGTAGATGTGTCCCAACTATCTTGTCATTCCTTTTCCAAAAAGAAAGCCTTCAATCACAACTCAAGTCCATAGATGGATAATGGATTGCTAGGCACAAAGCAACAGCACAAGGGCATAACTAAGAGTCTCCAAAATCCAACCCAGACTCTATGGGAGGTAGTGAATTTATAAGGTAAAAGAGGCCGTTTGGGATTTATCATTCTAGGACTTAAATCCACGTTAGAGGGAGGATAAGTTTCATGGATAAGACATAATACCTCAAGTGTAGGATTTATAGATATAATCCAACAGTAAATGGCTAAAACCTCTTTGGAAGCTTCTAGAAAGAGAACATTCAATTTTTTTATTTTTTTTTACTGAAAGCAACATCTGATGTTCAATGCATGTTCTCTTTGTACAACTTACAACAGTGAAATTTGCGTGAAGGCTAAGTGTGATGGGGCTAAAAATTATGGTTTTGAGTTGTTTAACCTCGAATTCTTGGAAATTTTGGAGAGAGGATGTTCTTTCCTTTACAGGGGATGAATGCAAAGTGTCAATGGGTTTGATTGATCTAGTTTCAAGGCCTTTTAATTGGTTGTGACAAAACAACATGTAATATATTGCCTCCTAAAGTACAAAATTAGAAGTAGTGGTTGAGGACTCAAGTGATTTACCATGTGACAAGTCAAGATCAACAATAGATTGGTCAAGATGATCAATTGTTTGTTACAATACATAATCATTGTGATATCATGGTTGAGGTAAGCATACCCATACTCATCATATAAGCCAATTTACATGTACATGTACAGTAACCATAATTACATCCATCGATGACATATTGTGGACATATTCGTAGATAGATTTATGAGTGATCATAGACATCATACTTTGTAATCATGTATGAATCCTGAAATCATAGCCCAGATGGATGAAACTAGATTTAGGGTATTCTACCTTGTTACTTGATAGTATGAGTCTAACCATGTGAATAAATGTGTTGAATTCAAACATGGTAGACATAATCTGATTACTAACCAATAATGTAAGCCATTAATATATGTGAGAGGAAACACCGATAATGAAAATGAACCCCAAGGTACTACAGTACAATCTATGTCATTTGAATAAATGAGCTGAAGTAGAACACCACATGGAATATTTAGTTTGAAGGTCAATGATGAGAACCTATCACCAAAAGTGAGGAAACTTTCCATTGAGGTATGAAAGGTCCAAGGCATAGAAGGGAGTTTCTAATTCAACTTCCTAGATAATCGTTTGATGTTGACAAGAAGCGCCCCGTCATAGGAGGGCCTTAATGTATCCCTATTGGGTAGCGGATCCCCCCACGTAACGGTTTTGGGACTTAAAGCCCTCAATTTTGGGTAATAGTATGGTAAAGGCTCCGCAAAGTGTGCGGAGCACAAATTGTAATGAGTCAAGTCAAAGGGTTGTCTGCTCAAAAATAATGTAAGATAATAGAAAGTGAGTCGGCCTGCCCATGGTCTGCGGACCATGCGAATGTATAAATAGAGCGAGGCTCTAAGGGTAGAAGGTAGTTTGTGGTGGATCTTGAATGTTATGGGTTTATGAATGCAATATTCACTTTGAGTCTATAAGTCTAAGTCGGGGTTGATAGTAGTTAGAGTAGGCTATGTAGCTGTGTGTGCATAGGCCTGGTAGAGTCCACAGCTGTGTGCACAGACCCCTGTAGCTAAGTGCGCAAGGTGGAATGGGATTTTACAGAACTGAAGATTAATATAAGATAAGTGCTTCTGAAGTATTGTGCATCAGGTAGCAAATATGTATGATTGTTCTTATGTTATGATTTTATGCATTTCTTTAAGAATTATGGTTGCGCACACTAGTTATAATAATAGAATGCTTGATTAAGACCACAAGAATTAGATTAGATGTACAATAATTGCAAGAACAATAAGAATCTAGGGAGCACCCCGTCGCAGATCTACGTGAAGGACAGACAGCTTTGTAAAGCAGCGCGAGTGCATAGGTCGGGTTGTGACCCATCCATACCTCATCAAGACATCGCTAGGGTGCAGAAACCTAGTTCCAACACCCTCCCCTACTACCTCGGGTGAGACTTCAGTCCGTGCTCTGCAGACTATTGTGGAAAGGGCCAGTAGTGCAGGATTTGTTTGGTTAAACACTTACAAACCTCGCTCAGGCCCCAATAAGCCAATAAATGGTTCCATTGCCGGGACCAGGATCTGCCTAAGGGATGTCTGATGTCAGAACACTGGAACCCTATGAAGAAAGAGATTGAAGATTGGTTGGATTGGAAGCTGCACGAGTTTGTGGTATAGTAAAATAAAACCTCGTAGATATCTAAGAAGTGGTGGCTAGATTGCTACATATAGATGGAGATCCACGAGATCTTCTTCGCGACCTTCTCACTAGAACTGTATGGTTGGATCACGAGGCTACCTAACAGTCAGGGAAGGTGAAAACTTGATCAATCGAAAGTGTGGACTCTAGATTTGGTAGCAGACTAGAGGCATCTAAAGATAAGATCACATGGGCAGTAGATCATTGGCCGGATCAGATAATAGGAGGGTTTATCACTGAGTTTACGATAGACACAACTGTTAGCTACAACGAAGCTAAGCGGCGTTTTCTCAAGGGACCGCGAGGTAAGTACATCAAATCCCTGAATACTTGGATTAAGATGATGTTATGTGAAAAACAGGTGATGCAAATCCATTAATGAGTGGAACGACATGGAGCGGAAGGGCCTACAAGGGTATTGAAGGGCTAGGAAATAGTCTGTTAATTTCACCTCTGCAAGAGGACGAGGAAGAGCGCACTTGGGCTTCTCCAAGGAGTGTGGTAATTTTGATAAGGCAATGCATTCAACAACGATCATCCCCACTAACACCACGACTCATGTCACCTCCTTCACCTCCATCTTCGCCCACACCACCTCCACCAAACCAAAAGTTTAACATGGTGAGGAAGATCAAGTTGCTTGTATTCTGAAGAGTAGGAAGTGAAGATCTAGATCAGTTTTGGTTCGTAGTAAGAGCAGTGTGGGAAGCGCATGGATTTTTGAATGATAACATTAAAAAGGCCACGTTGGTAAGTGTGCTACAGGATCGCACGTTGACTTGGTATATCAAGCACTCGAATGATCATCCGAATGTCGGGATAGCAGAAATCTAGATTGCGTTAAACAGAGAATTCAACCGGCCTAAATAAGAGACATAGTCGATCATCAGATTCAAGGAGATTGCGATGCTTTCGGGTGAAACACCCTGGGATCTGGACCAAAGACTGAAGAGCACGATCCATGAGGCTAACATGATGTTGATGGATGCGCAACACCACATATGGTTTGTGGCGTCTTTGACACCACATCTGAGAACAACGCTATCACAGCAGAATATTTCAACCCAGGCAGAAGCATTGGTGAGATGAGGTTACATGAAACTCTGATACAAGATCCTGGGTAGGGAGTACAACAAATCCACATGCAACTACAAAACCTATGCTTGGAGATGTAGAGTTTGAAACAGGATAGGGCACCCTGGCCAGAAGAACGCGAAGAAGTGTGGTGCATAAAATGTAAATGCCAGGGCCACGATAAGGATCATTGTCCGCTATTCGTGAACTATTTGGCAGGGAGTGGGCTAATTCCATTGAGACCAGAGGCACAGGCGCGGCCAAGCGCGACACCCGCACTCTAGTGTGCGATCTATCAGGTGGGAGGAAAGCACACAACAAACAACTGTCATCTATTGCAGAACTTTACACAGACCCCCCAGCAGCTATTTTGCAATTTTTGTAGATCGGTGGACCATGATGAATGAAACTGCCGAAGTTACGAGTTGCTGATGGATCAGACACCTGCTTACAGGATGCAAACTAAGGCACAAGGTCAGGATCCAGTCACTGCAATAGGACACGGTGGATTCCAAGGACGTGGACGAGGATGAGGAGGAATGGGACCCGGACGAGGGCATGGACAGTTAATTTGCTACAATTGTGGAGGACTTGGGCACTACGGGCATGACCGTACGAACCTGACTAGAAAAGTTTGCCCGTATTATTACCAGTTTGATAATGAAGCGGTAGATTACCCCACACTAATCACACAGATACATGAAGAGGGGTGCTTCAGTCTACTCCAACACAAAACATCCAAATGATAAGGGTTGAACCGCGTGAAGAGGACCCCAACGTGAACATGGTGCTCAGAAGCAGTGCAGCCATAGCGGAGGATAAGGGGAAGCAACCTGAGCAGAATACATGGGTTTGCAAGGCACCTACAAAGCAACCTGATTTTGATTTGGAATGCGCAAAGGAGACATTTATGGAAGCTAAGAAGAGCTTCGTGGAGGCCTCTACTTCAGGTAGTAAGGATCAAACTGAGCCAAAAATGGATATTTCTATGCTAACTACCTTTGTAGAGACATGCATGAAGCTACTATGGGACAATAAAGTAGTTAAGGGATTGCAAGAGCTAATAACTAGGTGCGTAGGGTCACATGAACCATGCATGGTCTAGAAACTAAGCAAGCATGCTTTGTGGATCGGGCAGGAAATGTGATTAACGACACAGATTGGTGACTATGAGATGGATTAGGTCATTCTAGACATAGGGTCGGATGCAAATGTGCTACCTAAACAGACCTCAGAACGCATGGGCAGGCCCGCATTACAATGGTCTACTATTCAATTACAGATGGTGAACCAAAAAAAGGTCTTGGCCATGGGGAGATTGCAGGGAGTAACAATGGACACTGAAGGCATGAGCACACAAACAGATTTTGAGGTAATAGAAATTGTGGATGGTAGTAACCCATACCACACATTGTTAGGAATAGATTGGGCCACAGACATGAATGGAGTCATCAACCTAAAGAGGCGAAAAATGATATTTGAGAAAAAGTCCCTCCGTGTAATAGTTCCACTAGATCCGGCCGAAGGAGCGCGATACACCGAATGAGGATAGTGATGATGAACTAGACTGCATTTACCAGATAATGGCACAAGGCCAGGATTGGGCGAATCCCATGACAAATGAAAGAATCTCATGGGATCGCAACAGTTCCTACACGTCGGATTCAGATGAAGAAATAGAGCGATGGCAGAACCGATTGCATGAGGTAACAACATTGAATTGTAATATGATGGTTAGATCACTACGACATGTGACGACCGAAGCAAGGGAACTACCAACAGATGAGGGTGCAACAAACGTGGAGGAATCTGTAGACCACTATGAAAAGGAAATATTGGAACAAAAGCGGCATGGTGTGCAATAAGAGGCGCTGTGCACGACCATGGCACAAGGGTGGAGTACACCGTAGAAGACAAGGTGGAACTAGCATGAATATAGAAGGTGGGTGCTTGTATGAATTGAAGGTCCCCAACGTCGAACATGATCTGGGCAGCAAGGAAGAAGTGATTTGAATGTCCACCTCCAGCGAGGGATGCAGATGTATGATGTGCAACCACCTCTCCAACTATGGACCAAGCATCAGAACCTGACGCAGCAGCAGGGAAGGTGACACATTCCGGCTGCGGTTCGCCTGATAAAACGAACCCAGTGGAATTTGCGCATACCAGTAGCTCGATGGGCATATAAGGCCATAAGCGAAAAGAGGAGTGCGAAGGTGGCCCTATCGTTGATGAGGCAAGATGAAACCAGGAGGATGGAGAGAACTCCCAAGACCACAACCCTTACAGTTCGAACATGACGTGAGAACCAGGGTAAAGGAATACGGCAGATATAGGAAGCCATTCGGTGAGGGAGTTTGAAACTCCACGCACTCGATGAAGAATGGGCATGGCTGAGGAGGAAAAGTGTCATAGTGAGTGAAGGAATCAACAAACTAGAAATTGGAGTCGCACAAGCGGGCCGCGCGAAACTAAGCATGATAAGACCACGCCTGGCCAACCCTACTACTACATTAGAAATAGTTGCGACCTTGATATTATGGCTGTGACCACACTTTCCCAAACAAGGGAGCGCACCATATAAAGTAGAATGAGATGCACTAATGAACACAAGGGTAGTTGAAGGTTGCCCGTAGCCCGGGCTAGTAGGGAAGCTGAAATCTCGCACCTGGGGTGCAACCACCTGACTAGCTATAGAAAGCATAGTCTCAGTGCTCCAAGCAATTGAAAGAAGGCGTGGAACTATAAACGAGTTTGCAGGAGAGTTGTGTGGAAACGAGGTTCTGCGCAGGGCCAGTAGGTCACTAGGATCACAGTCACACATAACAAGTTGCGCTACCACATGGGAAGGCTGGGAGGTGACCATTGATGTCACTATTCATGACAAGAAGTTGGACTTACAGTAGAAAGGAGTGGGTAGTGGGCCATTACGACAAGAATTTAGAGCTAGATATGGGAAGATCTGCCACCAAGAAGATATTAATGACTCAGAAGTGGAGGGAATGGTCGAAGTCAAATTCAAACGTTCCTATAAAGTCCCTTGGGGTAGCCCCAAGCCCACACTTGGATATTTGAGACTCGAGCCAGTACAGAGCAGCAAGCACCAAAGTAAGTACCCGAACGAATCTAGGATAGAAACCATGTTAGCTAGAACCAAAGTGAGATTCACGGAGGAGCCCCATCTGACCTAGGAGGAGCCTGGCGAAGTGACCACTACCCCAGAGGTTCCAAAGTCTCCACACACACCGTGACCCGAAAAGACAAGTGGACTATGGAGCCAGTCCGAGAATCACCACGATTCAGTAAATTGTCATTGGAAAAAAAGGGTAAAGCTATCACCCTTGAAACTGAGGAGGAAGAGGAAGATTTACAAGCCCTAATTGCTCAGATTGAAGCACAAGATGAGGAAGAGGAACATGTTTCCCAAGTACCTTCGGTGGTAACACCATACATCTCCTCGTGGAAAGGGATGACCAAGATACCAAAGGACCTAGAGGCCACGAAGAGCACGCTCCAGACCCTGCTTCTTCCGGATGAAATAAGGTTCGATGGTTTGCCATTGGGTCGGATACCAAATATCAAGTTCGAAGACTGGGACCTCACGGATAGTGAGAAATTCCCCCAATTGGCTGTGGAGAAGTTACTGCAGCAGAAGTGGCTAAGGGGTGTGGAGAAGGCAGGATTACTCCATCTAAGGTGGATACCCCACTACCACCGTGCGACCATCACAATTTTTGTTATCCGGCAGCTACTATGTCTAGTACATGATGGGTATCTCTAGTTGGAGGAAACGATTCCCATCACAACTGATTTAATACACAGGATTTCCCAGTTGCCTACTAAAGGAAATGATCCTACAACCCTAATAGGAATGAGTAGTGACGTGGGCCTCGCAGAAGCCATGAAGGCTAAATATAAGCTGGAGAAGTGGAAGCGAGGGTATGTCATAGCAAGTATCAAAGACCGAGGGGTGCACATCGCCACCCAGTTACTGGCTGGCAAGCTCATGTGGAAATGCCATGCAGATGAGGTGCCCGCATCTATCATTGTGCTCGCAGAGCAGTGTGTAGAAGGGGTTCAGTTCAACTGGGCGTAATTTCTCTACGACGAATTCTTGACAAATTGTAGGGAAGCCCAGGAAAAGGGTAAAACTTTCCACTTCTTATGGTAGCTCCTATCGTTCATGCTGGTTGCAGGGGAGCTGCCGAAGGGAAGAAAGTTTCCCAACATTGAGAAGAACCTACTTGAAGCCATGAGATATAACTTGCTCTAGGCAACAAAAGACACCACAAGGGTTCATAAGATCAAGGTGTTTTGGATATTTATGGAGGCGAGTATCTGAACATGGATCGCTCGCAGACCGCGGTTATCCCCGACAATATACAATAGTTTTCAAAGAGCAGTTGTGTTCAAGGTGTATATGCATAAGCTGTATATCCGGGCGCGAAAGGATCCAAATCGAACATGGGTAAAGATTCTGTTCATTGCAATGAATGATATAATTTTAAAGGCAATGACAGCATGGCCTTCAGAGTGGTGCACCCTAGACTTGGTTGAATTAGAAAAGATTGCTGCATAGGAGAGAAAGAAGGAAATCAAGTTGCGAATCACTAAGATGGAGGAAAGGACTCTCCAGGAATAGAAAGCAGCCTCGCAGTGGGAGGTGACCAAGGAAGCAACAACAACCACCACTGCGATCGCCGAAGAGATCATGGAAGATCAGGAAATGTCCACAGAGCAGGACATACAGGGGGAAGAAGAGACACAGGAATACAGGGACCTTACCACAAAATCGACCCAATTCAAGAGGCCGCGCATCCAGGAGCTGCCACATGCATGCAAAAAGGCAAAGACAGCAAATACCTTGGATAAAGATTTTCTTGCCAGCAACGAACCGGTGCGTGATGACACTAAGGGTGCTCTGGAGGAGCTGATGACAGAGCAAACAACTATGTTGGGGGAGCTTAGGGTGTAGTTGCAGGTGTTACAGGTGCGACCCCTAGAAGGGATGATTCCGACCCTCACGGAAGGTATACCCGCAGCGAAGCAGATCGTGTGTGCGTCCACAATGAACACTTTAGTATTACCAGCAGGTGCCGTCTTAGCAAAGGCCGAAGGTGACATGAGGGGTTGGGGGTTGAATTTGGCCACCCTTCCGCGAGAGACCCTATACCAGCTGCAGGATGTGGTGACCGCTGAGCTCCATGCCAAGGAAGGCCATGCCCTCCAGGTCTTAATGGAGCAAAACAAAAATTTGGAGCAGATCATTCTATAACGTGATGACTTGGTTGCACACAACCAAGGATTGGAACAAACCATGGAGGAGGTTTGCAGCACTATACCAGAACTGGCTATACTAGCAGAACTCCCCGCAGCCGACAAGATTTATCACATGGCGGCAGGATTCCTTAGGGCCCAAGAGGAAGCCGTGAAAGTTCAGTGGGAGTTGAACTTGCAGATCACGGAGCTAAGGATGAAGGCATAGCCTATTACACCCCCAGAAGTTAGAAAGCAGTGTCGCCGTGCAATTCAAGTAGGATTGGAAGTGATGGAGCGCATTGTATAAGATTTCATGGGATTGTTGGATCAGTCCCTTCTTACGCTCACATCACTACAAGAAGACCCAACACTGTAGCAGGTAGAGACAAAAGCGTGGGAGTTGCAGCAAGCTTATGACAATGTCCAGGGGAGTGCACAAATAGCTTCCATCACTCAACACTTGGCCAAGATGAGGGAGGCCCAGGCTCTGAAGGACTAGGTGGCTGCCGCATGACAGCGAGAAGCTGGGCTCAAAGCGCACATCCAGCCTTGGCTTAAGGAAGCGTTCATGATCACCACTACGATTGAGGGGAAGCTACCCCAGCTGCAAGACCCATATGCGCTAAGGTAGGAAGGTGCCTTTGACAATGCATTAGAATTCCGAGCATAATTGATACAGTGGACAATGGAAGAATGTGTGGCAGATGTCACTGCAGCACAAAGGTTGCTGGATGAATTCCAAGCAAAGATCAATGCACTAGTCGAGTGACTTGGGACAAGTCATGATGATTGTGTTGGGGGTCTGTTGGGTAGTGGATCCCCCCACATAATGGTTTTGGGACTTAAAGCCCTCAATTTTGGGTAATAGTATGGTAAAGGCTCTCTGAAGTGCACAAAGCGTGAATTGTAATGAGTCAAGTCAAAGGGTTATCCGCCTGAAAATAATGTAAGATAATAGAAAGTGAGTCAGCCTGCCCATCGTTCGTGGACCATGCGAATGTATAAATAGAGCGAGGCTCTAAGGGTAGAAGGAAGTTTGTGGTGGATCTTGAATGTTATAGGTTTATGAATGCAATATTCACTTTGAGTCTATAAGTCTAAGTCGGGGTTGATAGTAGTTAGAGTAGGCTCTATAGCTATGTGCATAGAGGCTTGGTAGAGTCCGCAATTATGTGTGTGGACCCCTGTAGATGAGTGCACAGGGTGGAATGGAATTGTACTAAATTGAAGATTAATATAAGATAAGTGCTTCTGAAGTATTGTGCATCAGGTAGAAAATCTTTATGATTGCTCTTATGTTATGATTTTATGCATTTCTTTAAGAATTATGGTTGCGTGTGATGGTTATAACAATAGAATGCTTGATTAAGACCGCAAGAATCAGATCGGATCTGCAATAACTGCAATAATAATAAGAATCTAGGAAGCACCTCATCGTGGATCTACGTGAAGGACAGACAGCTATGAAGAGCAGGGCGAGTGTGTAGGTCAGGTTTTGACCCATCCAGACCTCATCAAGACATCCCTAGGGTGTGAAAACCTGGTTCCAACACCCTCCCCTACTACCTCAAGTGAGACTTCAGTCCGCGCTCTACACACTGTTGCTGAAAGGGCCGGTAGCGCGGGATTTGTTTGGCTAAACACTTCCGAACCTGGGTCAGGCCCCAATAAGCCAACAATCCCCCATCCATGACACGAAACATGTATCAAGATTTTAGATAAAATCTGAAGATGTAGAGTAGTTTTAGGAATGGAAAACATGAAGTAAGGCTTAAGGGTATTGTGGCAGATGTCAACTAAGGGTGGAATTTCACTTGAACATATTGGCGACACTTTATGGAGTTGGCAGCATTGACTCAAACACCCATCATAAAGGCTTTCAATAAGGTGTGATTGATAGAGAGGCAAGTGGATTCCCCAACTCAAAGAAGTCACAGAGATGAAGTGCAAGAGTGTCATGTTCAAGAGAAACTCGCTACCATTAATAGGTTTGATGCCATGTTTTCCCAAATTCCCAACCATTCCTAGTCAGTACCTCTTTATTTTTTATAACCTTTATGAGGATAACATGTGATTTATCTATAAGTTCATCCTTCAACTGAATCATTCTGAGTATTTTTAATGAACCCTAACAAGGAGTGGTTTAGTCTTGTCATATTTAACGATTCCAACGTTGTTTAATAATTCACGAGCCTAGAAAAGGCATAACTCAACTTCTTTTCCATTTTTATATATTTTCAAAAAGAGACAAAAAATAAAACTTCAATATGTTCCTTTTCATAAATTTGTCCCTTGGGCCTGAAAAGGCGTAAAACAATACCCAGGAGATCCTTTTAGCCATGTTCAACTAAAGTATTCATTTTTCACAAATAGTCCATCCAATCTGGAAAAGGGTTAAACTTATATTGTGTATACATCCTTTCATTTACTTTAACAAGTTTGAAAAGACAAGTGCTCGACAATATTTTCATGTTTTGGGAGTTTGCAAAGAACTTCAATATTAGTCCAGGAGATTCCTTTTCATAAGTTTAACGAGATCATAAAAGTGATAAAAGTATACTCATTTAGAAAAATGACCTGCATTTTAAATGTAACCTAAATTGCATCATTCATTTAACATTCAACCTACTCATAGCACCACAAAAACGTCAAAAATACATAATATATGGTAAAATTAGGTCAAAAACATTTAAAACTATTAAAATAATGACTTATTTTGACCATAAAAGTGAAAAAGGTAATTGTATTTCTTACCATTGTCATTTTACCAATTTGAGAGAGTTTTGAGTGTCTTTTACCTTCAATCTTCAGTAGTTGATTGTAGCCAATCCAATGAAAAATTTCCAATATCGCGAGCCCTAAATAAGAGGTCTATCCTTTCTCTTCATTTTCACAGTTTTGTTTTTTGTTTAATTCATTTTTTGGGAATATTTTTGATGTTTTGGCACTTAGAATTTTCCCTAGGCCCATTGCACTCTTCTTATATTGAGAGGTATGATGGGTCAACTAAGTACTGATGAGTGTGAACTAGTGCACTTACAAGGGAGGCTAAGTGCATTGGGTCGCTCTGTTAAGGAATGAACAATGTGATGGACGTAGTAAGGCTTCCAAAAAATGAGTTTTGAGTTATTTTTCTACAAATTTTTTTCTCATTTCTAATTCCACGTGTTTTTTCATTGTAATTTTGCAGATATCTACCAGAGTGAAAATTGTTTTAAGATGGCGAGAAAGGGAGCATGAGGCTCAAGATATGATTGCTGCAAATGATCTAGAAACAATGGAAGTGTTAAGAATTGTGGGTCTCTACTAAAGTTCTTTGTGATTCCAAGCATGAGGGCCCAATTAGATTTGTTGGAGTATTTGGTAAGGGCCAAGGATGTATAGGGATAATACTTCATTATTGGAGAGCACGTTGTCACTATAGATGCCAAAGACCTCTACTTTTTTATAGAGCTATCATGTAGAGGCAGTCTGGCTTCATTATTTCGATATAGGAGAGGTGGACAGACAATGAGGGATTACATATCCATTGATTGTTGACCTTGGTATGAAGAAATTAAGGATGGGAAAATTGAGGTAAATGATGTTATTAAACTTCTGCTCAAGACACTCTTATTTACCATTACTCGATTGGTTAGTAGTGTTGCTCTAAATTTAGCTATTGAGACCCAAATGCAGTATGCCTTATAATTTTTGGCACCTACAGTATTCAACTCGTGTGAAGGGGTCTTGGTCAATCTGAAGGAACAACTCAGTAGAGAAAAGACCAAACGATTGAATAACTTTGGCTATGGTTCTATCATAGTGTCATTTTATTTATAGAGGGTACCATTGCTACGACCTCTGTGGATATCCTATGAGTCACCTGAGCCTAAAGAGCCTTGCATGAGGTAGTGGGTAGAATTAATGGCTCAACACAGAAGAGGGCCTATGATGACATTCACTCCTACTTTCTTTAGATTGATGCGAGAGCAACTGATTATGATCGAGGACTACCTGTATGTTGGATTTGATTTTCATGGAGACCTAGAGCTCATTTTACCTAAAGACGAGCAATGGAGCAATGCAGGTAAAAGTAATGTCATTTTGGATATTTATGGTTTTTTAAGTTTTACAATTTTTTATTTTTATTTTAATATATCTGAGACTAACTATTGATTTTACATGCAGATATTGGACAAATGAGACTTGTGGGAATGTCCCAACTCCATCGATGAGCATATCCATAGCTAGGATAGGCTAGAGTTGATGAGGCAAAGATGGAGGAGTTAGGAGATCCAAACTTAGTAGATACATTAGATGAGTTTAAGCACCATGTGGAGAGCTTGACCCTCCCTGTTCCATATATTGTGGTTGATTATATCCCAATCTATTTATAGAGATGCACTATAGGGGTGCTAACTTGGATCAACCGACTATTGCGCAAGGTTTCCCGTGCAGTTGTGTGTTACTGTGATCACCACCAGGATTATTCACCTAGGGATTTAGAGCCACATTTTGTATTTTACATGTATTTGGATATTGTAGGCCATGAAATATATGTGTCTCACACACATTTTTTGTAAAACTCAAACACTATATACAATTTTCTAATCTATGGATGTTTTGTACTTTATTCTAGTATTTTGTACAATATGTGATGATGATTGTATATTTACAAGTGTTGAAAATGTTTGTCTAGAACATGATTATCTAATGCGTCTATTAATGTATTTAGACTTCTAGGGACATGTTTATATGAAATGTAGCCAAAATGTATCTTTAAATGGTGAACTCTCAAGAACATGTGTAACATAGTTGGACTTCTTACTGAATAAACATTACTTATATGTAGCACCATGAGTTGTGAATCAATTCTAATGACAACATGAAAAATACCAAATGAAAAGGCATCAAATAAAATTTTGATCACTATGTTATACTCAACAATATTATTAGTCAAGAAACTAATGAAAATTCCTTGCAAACTAACTAACGCGTCATTAGGGGCATAGATTTCCCATGCTATGGATGAAAGGTTCTGTGTAGTATGGCTAGAACCATCAGCATAACTGACATATGGTCGAGGGAACAACGATATATGAAAATCAAAATTAATCCAAGATAAGTAGAGGCAGTATAAAAATCTGAAGAAAACACACTACAAACACAACAACAAACCTATACAGTATGTACATAATGACTATGTAGAAAAACTCTAAGCATAGTATCTTTTGAGGTACAACCCATTGCAAGGTTGGGCCAAGGGAATTTTGTCAAAGTATACAAGCTCATAGGAACCTTTTGCAAGTACACGTTTAAATATCTATGGACCTATTGTAGTACTCAACAACCCCCCACCCCCCCTGCCATTTATTTTTATTTTAGTTATATAATATTTAATGGCGACCCTTATTTCATATTAATAAAACTCTTTAGTGTTCAGTAAAGATAGGGCACTCTTTAATTTGTTATAAAATCTCTAAGGACTTGAACATTTCTCTTATCGGAAACCAAGTATCAGAGGCCCAACCTTAATAATTTTACGATAAATGAAAACCCCAATAGGCCCTTTTATTATAAAAATGTTGTATTATCGGAAGATTTATATCGAATTCTTATAATATTGTAACTTTCCTTTTAAGAAAGTTACAATAAATCCATTCCTTGATAAAGAATTTCCTGATAGTTAATTTATTTATTAAAGAGGCTTTTGCTAAAAGGAAAATATAAGTTGTGTGCTTCCTTTTTAATTAAATACTTTAAGAGATGCTAGCCCCATAATTGCCACTTGGCATATCGTCCCTTCGCGAATATCATAACTTTTAAAGTGTGCCATGCTCAAAACTCCTGATATATCAAAACCTCTGATACTTGTCTCCTCTGATATCCACTATCCTCGATACTCAATATTTCTGATACTTCCCAGCCCTTATATCCAATATATCTAATACTAGTCCCCTTTGATATCATGAAAGGTCTGATATTCCCGTCTACAACCCATATCGTGAATTTCATATCCGATACTTTCTCTTTAAATCCCCGATATGTTATCGCCAATATAGAAGTTTTGATATCACTTCCCACCTCTGCTTATATATGTTATTTCTTTAAATATGATTTATTGATAGTTTCCTATATCGTAATTTTCTAATGTGCAGCCAATTGATTTCTTCGATATATTTCTTCCGATACACTGATCTGTGAAAACCCATGTGAATTCATGTTTTGACATTTAATATATGAAAGTGGTGAAATTATGGCTTTTGAGATTATAATCAGTCTCATTCATTATAGTTTGATTCTATCATAATTCTCCCTTTAAGACAAAAATTGTTATGTGAAACTTGTTATTTCCGCTAAGTGTTTTAGGTGAAGAAGTTATCACTTAGTTTTGTGTTTTTCATTATAGGCTAGTCTCGACAAGTGCAACTTTGAAGAAATGTATAAAGCAACCAGAGGAAAGAAGAATCTTGTTGCTCAACAACAATTGACCGGTCCCCCAACTAGAAACGCCAATATGCCAGGATTGTTTTCTGACACAATTTGTTCTCTAGATGTTGGAAATGCCTCTTGGGAATATATCTATTTGAGAATGAAGGAACCATCATAGCCAAGGATTCAACACCAGTCTCTAATACCACTTACAGTGATGTGGTGAGTTCATTCTTGCATAAATTTGTGGCCTGACCCCAAAATACTTCCTTATACAGACATGGTTCGATGGGTCATTGGAAACTTAATAATTGCATAAAGGAATTTCATGACACAGAAGCACACAGTTATCATCTCATTCAACGAAAGCGATTTTAGTGCAATGTACCATTTTCCACTTCCTTAGTGCAAATATAACAAACAGTTTGTGGATAAATTCATGAGCAACATTGATCATGCATCAGAAGCCATTAGGGAATGGAGAAGATATCCCAACAAGAATGAGCATGAGGAAAAGGGTATGTATGTAGTTGACTCTCTCACTGGTCCTTATTGTCAAATAGTTGCCATGATATGTAGGCTCTTTTCTTATTCCAACACACAAAATTTCTTCAATCAATGGACACCACTAATTAATGTTGCTTCAGAAGGATATGTATTAGATTGGGGAAATATACTATCTGATAACCTAGCCACTCATATTATGAATTTTAGAAGTAAGCGTAGAGTTTCAGAAAGCACAATTTCCCCTTTCTACATGAGTTCCTATGTAATGGATTCCCTATGCTTCATTATGGATTTCATCTCTATGGGATGGAAATGGACCTTAGAGGACCCAATCCCTATCCATATATATCATGATATCCTTTGGGACTACAAGTATCATCCTCACTTTTATAAAACCTTGCATAGAGTTATGCTGCCTATTTATCAAATTATCTTTGACAAGGAAACTCTTATGATTTCCCCAGAAGCTGAACAAACTTGCTCCCAATTGGAAACTAGTTTGGTGAGGAGTTATTTACTTACATTTTGGTCTTTCGTAGTCTTTCTAATCCCCATTTCTTGCCTCTATATGTCCCATACAAACTCCTGGCTCGAGAGATAACATACAAGACTGTAGGCAATGGCATTTCAAGAGTCTTAAAAGAGTGCAATAAGAAAGTGTGTCATATTTTTCCTTTTCATTGCGGTATGTATAATTTGGAGAATTTCAAACATGCAGCCATTGAGATTAATTCTATCTTATAATTTGACTTTCCTACTATCCCTGATAGATAGTATAACCCCCATCAAACTATTAAGAAGGTTATTGCACAGTCAAGCATCAGGTAGTTCTTTCATGAACCAAACAAGTTTGATGACTTATTTGAAAAATATTCCACCTATTCAATGGTTACCAGATAAGCATCAGAGTAGTTGAGTCCATAGGAATTTACTCAATTCACTCAATACTAGGCAACATGACCATCCCATTTACCTATAGATTATTTAAAGCTTCCTCAAGAAAGCACGAGTCAAGATGAGGTTATAGTTGTTCATTCCACATAGGTTACTGATACGCCTCAACCAAAAGAGACAACGACTTCTTCTTCTTCTCAGACTGAAGGTATTTTTACAAGTTCCAATATTGAGAAGATATGGGAAAAAGATAGGAAGGTTATGAAGGAAAAGGAATCCCAATTTTTGAAGACTCCCTCATAAGAGAAGGTCCCAAATACTTCTGAAATTTTAGAAAAAAATCTAATTACAATAAAGGCCTTTGATAAGCCTTTGGAAACTAAAGACATTGAGGTTATACTAGCCTTCCCAGCCTCTGAGGTTGTATTAATGGTTGAAGATATTCCTCCCCTTGATATATTGTACAGTCCTGAACATAAGGCCATTGTTAAAAGGTAAAGGAAGAAAAGGAAAATCGAGTAGTCTCGAGATTTAGTTCCTGGAAACACTTCTTTCTAAGTAGTATGGAAGGGTTCTTTGTCCACTCTACTAGAGGAACTGGGAAGACTCACTCAGTTCATGAGAGATTATGCTTCCGCAACTATGGACAAAGCCATGGAAGTATTACATTTATTTAAGGAAAAGGAAGACATAATTGTGCAGTTAGAATAGAGTCTTGAGATCGAGAAACAAAATATCACTAATCAATGGCAGGGACAACTTATTGAGCTCTATAATAGTTTTAATTCCCTTAAATTCCAACATGACTCCGATTTGCAGGCCCGAGAAACTCATATTTAGGAATTATAGAACAAGATTGAACAACTTAAATTTAATCCTGAATTAACAAAGTTCAAAAAGGAAGTAAGAGAGTTAAATACTGTCCTTGCTCAACAACAAATTGTATTTTTTCAGAATTTGGCAATTATTCATTATTTGTGTCACACAGCCAGTTACCTGGTGGACCAAGTATCACACCTCAAAACATGTTTTTATTATATTGAATAAAATATTGCATGTTTCATAATGTGGGATGATAGTATTGATGGGAGATTAGTTGATCTCCCTTGGATAGAAGAGTCACACAAGGAAATATTCTTCATAGGATGGGAGATTCGCCTTAAGCATGTAGACGCAACAGTGTTCAATGTAAAGGATATATCTAATAACCTCATTGAAACCATCAATGATAACTCATTTAAGGTGAATCTAATTTCAAGCTACCCCGAGGGAGCTCTGCCAGATATCAAATTGCTCACTAAACATAGCTGTAATCATCCAAAAATCGGGCCGAAATAATAGATCAGCTATCTCAAATTGACTTAGAATTTCATTGGCAGTTCTTAGTCAAGCCTTGCAGCTAGTGGTTAATTCTTAGATGCCTATCCAACACCACCACCCACATGTTTCCAATGTTAAGGGATGCCATATTTATTAGAAAAATGTGGATTCAACCGAGGACTCCACTTGAATTGAAGCCCATGACAAATATTTAAGAACTTCAACAACAAATGGGAGGACAGTCCTCTTCACAGGCCTATTCAAGTTGTGATAACGAATTCTAAAAATGCCTCGTTCATTTATTTTAAGCATTGTGTGTTAAAACTACATCATGCTTTTACTCTACTTTGTTATAATTTTATTTCCTTTTGAGACTATAAATCCCCTCCATTTGTAAGGAGAAGGTGTTCTGAATTTTGGAAAGGAGGCTTTTGTTCACACTATTGTAACTTAAGTTCCTCTTAATACAAATTTGAACCACTATTGCTTTTCATGAGCAGAGTTACGATATATCGGGTACTAATATCTATTTATTATTTATTTTCTTAAGAGTTGAATGGTTATTTGATTACGTTTATCATATGTTTTGTAAGCTATCATACATTTTTCACTACTAATATGTGTGATTGAAATCATATATTATATGTATAAACAATGAAATCTTATATGTGTGATGAATTTATCAAATAATTTAATTAACTATTTAGTTAAATTAATTATCATTATCTACTTTAACCTCATAATAACAAAACAATCTATATCGTCATATTTCTTATGAGATATTTTTTTAATCGCATATATAGATAGGCTTTCCCGGGATAGATATTTAGTTTAAGTACTCTTTTTTTTTTTTGAGTTTTAATTATATCATAGCATCATACTTATATGTACTCCATCCATTTTTATAATTTATTTTAAGGGAAACTGGTCCCATAATTTCTAGTCCGACCCACCAACCTAAACAGAAAAGGATTTTCTCTAAGGTCCTGTCTGGGTGGTTTTCCCCAATGTTAAGGTAGACACTTCGCACCTTCAACAAGACCCAACCACATTGGTTTGAGCTTCCCAGCTCCTAATTTATCTGCCTCTTGGTCATACAAAAGGACTAGATCACCCTCCAGAAAGGTAGGAGGTTTAACATTTTGGTCATATTATGCTTTGATACATTTTTTTGTAATCTTCATTGGCGATTGTGGAATCGTGTTGAGTCTCATCTAGATAAGACAGGTTCAAACAACTTTCTTCTTCGGCAGAGGTAGCCACAATAATTTTTAAGACAAGTTTCAACAACGAAATTTCACATTCAATTGGAAGAACGAATTCCAAACCATACACTAGATGAAACAGTTTTATTCCAGTTGTAATTCAGAAGGAGGTGTGGTATGCCCACAAAGCTAAAAAACGAATAGCAGGCTAATTCGTTTTATGAATCCCTACCATGCATTGAATCATTGTTTTCAAAACCTTATTAATGACTTTTACTTGAACGTTGGCCTATGGCTAGTAGGGAGTTGATCTATCATGTCGTAAGCCCATCTTGGCAGTCAGTCCAAACATCATGTAACTATGAAAATGTTTACCGTGGTCCGTAGCAATAACGTGTGGCACAACAAATCTTGTGATAATGTGATTAAAGAGGAAAAATGAAGTAATTTTTCCACTATTTTCATATGTAGGCATTGCTTCAACCCATTTAGTAGAATAATCTACTACAAAAATTATGTAACCATTCTCCTCAACCAAACGAGGGTTACGGGTCATAAAGGCCATACCCCATTTGTCGAAGGGTACAACAATGATGACTAGGTGCAAAAGAGTAGGTGGAGCATGGTCTTTTCGAGTATGGATCTGGTATGTGTGACACATTTGGAAATGTTAGAATGCAATCTTTGAACATAGTCAACCAAAATTAACTAGCAAGTAAAAAACATTACGCAGTAGCATAACCATACATATGTTTGTCGCATGCTCGAGCATGAAAATCATTCAAAGCTTTCTTGGCCTCCTCTTGAGTGAGGAACCATCAAAAGATCATATCAATACCACACTGATAAAGGGTGTCTCCAATTATGATATAATGACAAGCTTTGTATTTAATGCAACGCTGATCAGAATGAGCGGTTTCAGGCCAGAAATTTTGGATTTGGAGATAAATGATGATATATACATACCAAGGATCAAAAGAGCCAATAAGAAACAATGTTTCATCAGGGATAAAATCTCCAGTTGTTGATTCTGACGCAAAAGATCAGGGAAGGTCACAAATTAGTTTGGCAAAGACTAGAGATTTCTTAGACTTTGATTTGAAGAATTCCAAATCAAACTCTTGGAGGATAACAATCCAATTTGAGTATTTCCCCCTAGCAATTAACTTGACAATATATTGGCCATAGGGTTGCAATTAGAAACTACAATAGTCTTGTGAAGCATAATATAGTGGCGAAACCTCTGAACAGCTTAGACAACTGCCAAAGCTAACTTTTCAACATGGGGATACTTGGCTTCAGTATCAGTCAAATTATGCCTTAAGTAGTAGTGTCAGGCAGACTAATACCTCTTGCAGACAAGACATATATAACTAGACCTCAAATAAATCTAGTAACAAACAAGAAATAACCACTACCTTTCCTTGGCTTATGATTGAGTAAAACAAACAATATGAGAGAGATCACTCACTGTTTACTGAGATGCCTTTTGAAATCCATTTTAGTGCCTTTGACAATTAGATTCTCCTTGATTCTTTAGAGACCATTACAACACTTTTCATAGCTTCTCCATGATGTTTTGAAGGATATCTGCATAGACAGAAACAAAAAAAGGATCAAAGCATACAATATATAGAACAAGAGATAAATGAACTATTTAACTCAACATATATCATAAATTGAATAGATAACCAATCATAACCTATGTGAGTGATCAAGGAATCCCACAAATGATATCAGAGAAGACATAATTAGGAAATAAAAATTTCTTTTTTATATTAATAAAATGGAGAACAAACTTACAACCCCAAATCCTTTATGCTACAAGGATCTTCTCACAATCTCCAACCCTCTCCTTGTATGAATAGCCTCCTAGCCTTATTTCTGTAGAAAAATCCTACCTTCAATAGTATTTTTCAATCCTTTGGCTTGTGTTTTACTTATAGGACAAGAGGAGGAGGTTTGGGATCAAATTCCTAAAGGATGAGATCCACAAATGGTGGGATAGGGGTTCCACAAAGAGAGGGAAGTAGCTCCATTATGAGAGGGATCAAGGCTGAATAGGTATCCATTTGAAGCTTGTTAGTTTGGAAATATTTGAGTATCAATTCTTCTAGACTCTACTCTTTATTTTTACTTATGTTGATTCATGTGTGCATGCCATAGTATCAGATAAAGCGTACTTATGCGTAGTTTCTAATGGACTTTTCTATGTACACACAAAAATGAACTAGGGAACTACGCAGGAAACCAAAAATAGGTTTTTGAGCCTTTGGATCTAGGAATTTCATTCTCTTTGGGATATTTTGGGTTCTAGCCTTGGGGGGGATGCTTTGTAACACTTTGATGGATAGTGAAAGATCTAAACTGGTGGTCATTTTCCTAATGTGACAAAATGACGTGTAAGAAGTAGATAAGGTGTTCATCTCCTAAACCATCTTCTTGTACCAATACCATAGTGATAGTGGTAACAATCACAACAAGATACATGAATGATAATTAGGGGGATATAGTAATGATGCTTGGGATAATACACCTTCCAAGGCATCAAAATCCTTTTGAGTGTATCATCCAAATGAAAGGGAACCCCCTGATTTAATAAACAAGTAAATTATTTGAAAAGTTCTACATAATTAGGAATGAAACTTCATAGAAAGTTAGACTTCCCTTGTAGGCATTGTAACTGAACAAGAGAAATAGGAGCTGGAAAATCGAGGATTGCCTGGACTTTCAAGGGATCAATTTGGATTCCTTATTTGGACACAATGAATCCTAGAAGTCAACTAGATTGAACACAAAAGACACATTAATGTGGGCTTAATCATATATTATGGTGTCGACATCGTAAGAAGATTTCTCTAAGATGCAGTGGATGGTCTTGACAACTCTTAGATTGGGCAGTAAAATCATTAAGGCATTGTTTCATGATATTATTAATATCATGAAAAGAATAATTCATTTCTTGTTCGAAAGTTTCTCCTTAATTCTTAAGGCCAAAAGGAAGTTTGTGATAAGAAAACGTACCCCATGGAAAAATGAATGCAGTCTTATGCTAGTCAAATGGGAGTATTTTGATTTGATTGTAGCTAGAGAAGCCATCCATAAATGGGAAAATTTCTCTCCCGGTGAAATCATCAACAATTTGGTCGATGAAAGTGGTTGGGTATTTGTCCTTGTGACAAACTCTATTAATATCTCAGTAATCGACAAATACTAAGATCATATCCTACTTATTTATCTCAGGAACAATGTTCGAGACCCAATCAGTTAAAGGAATAGGATAAATGAAACCAACCCACAAGATCTTTTAAACTTCTGCCTTAACCGCAATAGATTTATTAGGGTGAACCAAATGCAAATGTTGTCTAACTGGCTTAGAATCCAGATATGTCTTAATTTCATGCACCAAAATATTTGGATCAATGTCTGCCATATCTTTATATTTCCAAGAAAACACGTCACAAAATTCTTGAAAAAGGTTCTTGTAAATCTTAATCTCATCTCGAGGGAAAGAGGCACCTATATGGAAATGTTCAACAATCTTGGACTTAACTGAAATGTTGAGGGGAGTAGTGTCCTCAATATTTTCCAGTTTTTTTTTTTTCAGAATTCACCTCACAACTGGAGATGTAGTTTTAAGGTTCTTCAATAACTTTGGGGGAGAAAATGTCTTCAAAATTACTCTCAAGAGTGTTGGGTTGAGGAAATAAATATGAACGATGATGACTATTGTCCCAAGGTTTCTCATCTGACATCATTATATCCATGGCACTTTTATTAGTGGGAAAGGTGTCATCGAAAGGATTAGATTGCAAAACTAATCTTGAATCTTAAGAGGAATAATCAACTTAGTTTCCTAAGTTATCTCTTTCAAAATTTTCCGAATAGGCTAGGTGAATAGCCTCATAATATGACTCAATGGGGCTGAGTGGCATATGGTTTCCAAAATATTTAATGTTGGAACCCTTAGGTACTATCTAGGGATCATATGGAATATTACTAGATGAAATCATGTTGATCGGAGCAACCATAGAGGGAATTTCGGGAGGAGGAAGTGTGAAAGTCCCCATTAAGGATGAGTCTTTTAATAAACTGACTCCAACGTTTTTAGAAGGTAGTGGGGTCTTTCCCAAAAAAGGTTTTTTCTAGTAGTCTAAGAATCAACAATAAAAAAGGCAAGTTTATCAATGGCCACGATGCCCCCTGGTGGGGGAAAGAAATAATCTGAAAATAGGATGAGACTATAATTGCCATAGCATAAATCTAGGTATGTCCCATTAAGAGGCTGTAATATAATTTTTCATTGATTACCTCAAATTCTATCGAGACTGGTTTACAAGCTAATTCTATTGGCAAGGAATTGATAATTTCATAAGGCTTAAAACCTCTTCCATCAAAGGCTTTGAGTGTTGTCAATGACTGAGTAAGAGAAGGGGAACCTAAATCTTTCCAGCATGACATTGACATGATGCAAGTAGAGGCACCTTCACCCACAATGGTGTGGAAGACATTTTTGCCTCTAACAACAACCTTAATCATAAATGCAAGTTCAATTCAAAGTTTAGCTATATAATTCTCATGATTGAACACAACAAGATCCGAACCTCAGGAATCTACGCCTCTAGTGACTTCTAATAGAAGCTTCTTCCAAGAGAGACAATTCTACAAAACTTTGAGAGTAGACGTAACTGAAGGATGTTGAGCTAAATATTCAACTATATTATAATTTTTTGCATCTCTCACATGGGGGTTAAATGATTATTTACGAATCACTCCTTTGGGAGGTCTAATGGTAATATCAAGAGAAGGTTTCTCAATTTGGAGAGGACTAGATGTGGGTGGAGTAGAATTGCAAGGTTGATCACTAGCATTTCCAGTTGAAGGATTCAGATTACCATAATATGTGTTTCTAGTGGTCATCAAGACATCTTTCTAACATATAAAAATAGTGTTTTGAGAAGAGGAAGATGGATTTTGTGAAACCATTTTTGCCTCTTGGTTTGGGAAGGGGTTTGTCAACATGGAAAGTGTAGTGGATGTAACTTTCAGAAATCGATTGATTTATCTTCGACGTGGACAATAATTATTAAAATGACTATCATTATTAATAAGACAAGGGTAACAAGGATTATGGTTCTCGTGAGGACACTAATTCTTATTCCTATCCTATGGAGGGTTTTCCTGTTTGTTCTTACCTTTACCATTTTTCTTACTTCCAGGTTGCTAGTATTTTCCTTTCATATATTAAATGATCTTAACCTCGGATGAACTCACATGAGAAGGATTAAAAGGGATTTGATTTATCACAATTGGAGAAGATTTTGAATTAGTTTGATTAGAGATTTGAGCATTGATTGTTGACCAAAAGAACCAATCACACCATTAGTAGCATGTGATTCCTTTGAGGGATCAAGTGGAATATTATGTGAAGTTCACGGAGAATAAGGTAACTTGTCATAGAGCATGCTAGATTGGGTATAAATCAAATCCAAACATTGAGCATGAGAAATGACTTGCTCTTCAGTAACAACTCCACCTTTGGCAACGTCCTTAGTTATAGTAAACAATAGGGATTTAATGAACCATTATGCTAACAACTAATCATAAATATAATTTTTGACCAAACAACATTGACGCCTCCACTCATATCTATGATTAAATATATGAGTTGAGTCAAATTTATTTAAATAGGTCAAAAGCTCAATACTAGTTTCGTAATGGATGGGTAATTGGAAATGGGTTAGCAACATGGTTTCCAATGCACTAAAGTTGTTAAATGAAGCTATGGGTAATTTAACATACTACTTAGCTACCGAGCCAATAAGAGTTCGCTCGAAAAGTCATAAACGAATGGAGTCATCATTTAAGGAGTTCAACGAACACCACAAATGATAGTTCATGACATAATTTGTCGAATCTTCTCCAAAATTTCCATTAAAATTTATAACGTCACTCAACAATTTGGATGGAATAGATTGCCACTAAGGAGAATGGAAAATCAGATCATTCATTAGCTGGGAGAGATCTAGTAACTCTAGCGTTTCAATGAATGATAATTTCCTATTAAATTCTGATGGAGGAGGTTGAACTTATAGATAAAGGTTAAATGGAAGTGTAGGGTATCCTGGATACGATGGAATTGGTTGAGCTATGAGAAGTTGCATTCCACCCAAATAAGGAGGAGTTTTATAAATGGGATGATAGAGATCAAGTTTCCAAGTTCCATGAAACCTTGGTAATATTGGAAAAAATGACCTTCGATATGTTTTCTTTGATAAGGTATTTGTGGTATAGTTGTTTGGCCAACGTGAATTTGTCGGATACCTTGGAATGGTTGCCTACATGGAATTTGCATCATTCCAATACTAGGTTGATTAGTTGTCACCTATGGCATGCTTTGAACAAGTTGGTAAACTTGCATTTGTGGAATATTTTGGCCAAGTGGGTTAAATGGAGCTTGTGATACACCTTGAATAGGCTAGATAGATAGGATTTCAGAAATCCTCGGTACCTTTTGACTAGTTTTTAGTTGGGATACAAGTTGAACAAGTTGATTCATTTGAAGTGTAACTTGGGTAGGTTGAGGTATGGATTGAACAGATTGACAAGTAGGAACCTAAGGCATAGTCAGAGTAGGTTGGGAGGTTAGTATTTGAGTTAATTCCAAACTAGGTTGAACAGGTAAGGTAGGATTCGAAGGAGTAGCAACCATTCCTGAAAATGGAGCACTCGTAGGAAGAGGACTCGAATAAATCAGAGCACCAACTTGTAGAATTTGATCAGTAGATGGGAAAATTCTAGCAATGAGTTTTCCCCTACTAAAGGATAAGGAGTGAATGGAGGAAACTTCCCCGCAGGAGGAGGGTACCCAGTATATGTTGGAGTAGGTTTTTGTACGTTCCCTAATCCACTTAGAAACGCACCATATTGCTGCTCCAAAGGAGGTTGGGACACAATAGGTTGAAAAATTTGTGAGGTACTTGTTGAGGAGGGGCCAGATGTTGTTCCAGATGAATATTGTAAATGAGAAGCCCAAGGACTAGTCAACAGATAGAAAAAGTTTTAGACAATGAATGGTAGCTAAATCGCACTAATGGACGACCATACAGGTGAGTTTATAGTGATGTTGCAAACATAGAGGATGTCGTAACTTCGATCAATTCACTCATCAGAACATATATAGGTTGACAAATCGTTGCTAACTCAGGCATGGTCATAGTTCTCAAAGGCATTTGTCGACGAAAGTTCAAAGGTCAATTAAAATGAGGAGTTTGATGTAAAGGAGCTTGTATTTGAGTATTAGAGGCAAATTGGTACAAAGGAGAAAAATCCTATTATAATGGTATTGAAATAGGAGTTTGAGGGCTAGGATAATCCTCTTTAGTAATGTCTTCTATGTTCAAAATACCAAGTGGAACTTATTCTCCGTCAGGACACAAAAACACAGATTGTGGTTGACATAAAGGCAGAGAAAAAGAATAATAAGTTCTTGTAGTATTTGGTTCAGTTATTATGTGGTCCCTCAGGTTGTAAAGTGTTTGAATCTACAAATTCAAGTTCTATGACTTCAAGTTCTAATGTTTCAAGAGTTCTAGTTTTAGCTGCTTCAAACCCACCTGTTTCCAAAGAGAGAACTTCAAGTTCGGTACTAATCGGAAGTGATTATTTTGGTTGATTAACTTCAAATGTGGTTCCACAAGGGCTAACTTCTGATGTACCAGGTTCAGTAGGTTATGTTTTATTGTTCTTATGATGACCAAGTGTTGCTTATGGAGGTAGAGGAGGGAATCTCTGCATTCTTTGTAAACGAAGGGGGTGTTCAGGGTGTTCTTCCACAATGGATTAATTAATTTTAGAAATTGAAAACACAAATAAAATAAAAATGGTTAACTAGGAAAATGGGTTTACCAAGTCACTGTTAACTACAATATATTGTTTCCGATACATGTAAGAAATCTCCCTGAATGTTGTGTTTGTTGTATCAAAATTAACAAGGCGATTGACTCTGTTACCTATGGCGAGATTATAACCTAGTGAGGACTTCCAAAATATACTTGGAGGTATGTGGAAGCACAATCTGTAGTAGTGTTGTCTAATGCATAATTGTATGATGGGGGTGTTCCGATATACTCAAATATATGTGGAGAATCATCCTATATACCCGAATCTACGTGGAAGAATGTTCCGATATACTTCAATGTATGTGGAAAACCAACCATCACCGTGATGTAATGCTAACAAGTAATGGTAGCTCCTACTTTAACAAGTTGAAACATGTCTTCTAGCCTATACCACTATGTGTATCATTAATGTTCCAAATTCTCCTTAAGTTAATTGAAGAAATTTTAAAGTTGATCTTGATTTAAGGTTCAATTTCAAGGCTCACAAAACAAACTCCCCTAAACTCCTATGATGCAACTAACATGATTAAAAGAACTCTTTCTATTCAATGAAGATACATCTAAGGGAAGGAAGGATTTTCAATCAATGATGCAATAGACAATAATGCAACAAACATGAAATTCCTAATTAAGATCTTCAAATGTACTACTCCAATTTAATTCAAAGCCCTACAGTATGAATAAAATGATAATTTTTCTTTTCTTTTCCTTCTCAATTTTCAAATGCAATGAAAAATGAAATGCGACTAGATTATTAAATCAAAATCATTCACACAAACTAAAACTTTAATATGAAATTATTATATCAAATCAAAAATCAAGCCAAGTGATCAAAAACCCTAATTGACAAGAAGAAACAAAAGTAAGCAAACTCTCATCAAAAGGCACTCACACTCAAATCTAAAGAGATTGTTGGCTTTACAAATACATTGACCAGTTCAAACACTCAAGAAAAATCATTGCAATCAAAACATAATTTAGAGCAAGGCATAAAAATAAAAAAAATTTCATTCTACAAGAACTAATGTAGGCTACATACATGGGGGTGTCACTCAGGGAGCAATACCATACCACGTGAGTTCATATTGGGGGATATATATTGAGGAAAATATGGCATCATATATTAGGGGATATATGGGGGGTAAAGGATTTTTATATTTGTAGGTATAAAAAATTGACCTCAAAGTTAATGAAAAAATATAAATGGGTATAAATTTTTTTAATGAAATAATGGATACCTATAATATCTAGTCGACGTAGGGGTTTTTTAAATTGGGAAGGTGTATTGGGTTTGTATTGGTAGGGGGTTAAAAAATGTGATTTTTAGGGGTATTTTTCCAATATGTAGTCAAATTAAGGGTATTTTTTAATATGCCATGAACACACATGATATGTCATATGTTCATTGAGTGAAGCCCCCATGGCTATATATGACAACTAGTGTGACTCATCGCACTTACAGAGAGATACTAGTGCGTTGAGTCACTCTACCTCAAAATAGAAAGTGTGTCGGGGTTGAATTTGCTCGAAAAATAAAAAATAAACCTTTCTAAGCTCATAATTATACCTTCCTAAGACTAATAACTATTTGGACAAGTCAAATTGATTCATTTTCAAGGGTCCTAAAATAATAGGAAAAGGAAACCACTAAAGGATCATCACGCTCCCCAACGCAGTCGCCATGTCTTTTAATGGATCCCTCTGCGGATAGAAGAAAAATCCCTATGTCTAGTGGCTTGATCTAGAAACAACATAGAGAAAAGGAATATGATTTCCTCATAATTTTAGAGTATGGAAGAAAGACTTACCTGGAATCCAACGCAATATCTCCTCTTTTCCTTGCTTGTAAACTCCAACTCCAACTCCAAATGTTAAAGGTGGAACCTTCAAAACAACTAGAACAAGCAAGAGAAACAAAATATAAAAATAACATATACTAACATCTCTAAACATTGAGTCAAGAAGGCATTTTTATACATATGCATTAAATGAGACATAAGTATAGGAAAAAAAGAACTTTTTGTATTAATGAATATAGGAGAAGATACAAACCTTTCAGATCTTGACCTTCTAAATGTCTCCCAACTATATTGTCCTTGCTTTGCCACAAATCAATCCTTTAATCACAACTAAAGTGCATGGATGGATAATGGATCCCCAGGAACAAAGCAACAAGAGGAGGAAATAACAAAGAATCTCCAAAATCTAACCCAAACTCTATGGGAAGCAATGAATCTATAGGGTAAAAGAGGTGGTTTGGGATTTACCATTTTAGGACTTAGATCCACATTAGAGGGAGGATATTTATATGGGTAAGAGATATGACTTCAACAGTGGGAGTTCGAGATCTAATCCAACAGTAAATGGTTAAAACCACTTGGGAAGCTTCTATAAAGAGAAGATTCAAAATTATTTTTTTATTTTACAAAATTCTAGAGGCCATCACACTTGTAGTGAAAGAAACATGTGTTGTTTAGTGCAGTTTCTCTATGTACAAGTTTCAACAATGCAGTTTGCATGAAGGTTATGTGTGATGGGGCTAAAATTTTTGGTTTTGAGTTGTTTAATCTATAGCTCTTTTAACTTTTGGAGAGAGGATGCTCTTGGATTTACAGGGGATGAATACAAAGTGTCAATGGATGTTGATTGATTTGGTTTCAAGGCCATTTGATTGGATGTGAAAAAATGACATGTAATACTAGTTGTTGGCCTTGGCCTTTGGCTGCTCCCTCATTTCCTCCTAGATTAAGACATCCCATATCCTAACAAATGAGTGTTAGTTCTCTATAGCACAAATTCCTTAGACGAATGGATCAACATCACTGGGAAAACATTCAATGCCACATTCACTAACTCTACATCATTCACCTCTTCCTCCATTCTTGCAATCTGATCATAAATATTTGTGATTTTTATCAAGTAACCTTTCACTATGTCATATCTACTCATTTTCATAGACCAGAGATTGTCCCTCAACATCATTTTCTCGTTAATAGTCTTTCACTACTATACACCCACCAAAGCATTGAATATCTCCTTGGATGACTTATTCTTAGAGAAGTGATGCATCAAATGGTCCTTCATTGTATCCAGTAGTACCCTTTGTGCCCTTATCTCCCTCTTAGATAGGAAAACTTTCTCCTTTTCATCTTCCAATCCCAAGATCACATTCTCAATAATCTCTTAGAGATCATTTTCCTTGAGAACCATGGTAACCCTAGCCTTCCAAGGTAGAGATATTCAGGTTGCATCTATCATGTCTCCAAATTGAAGACCCATTATAGTCATCTTGATTAGATCTTTTTGAAGATATGTGTTAAGTCCTTCTAGCATTCTTAACTGAAAAAAATATGCCTAGTCCTTTAGGCACACATAACTCCCATACAAGCTCTATTGGATGTCCCACTCGACTGTTACCATCTCTATTGTATACTTCTAGTTCATTCCTCTCATCAATTTTCACCCTCTCATTTCTAGTATCTTGTTGTGTCGCTTCTCAACCCTTGCAAATTAATCTTGTCAATGACTCAATACTCAAGGTTCTGTTCTCCACCCAATAGGCTTCCCTTCCTGAGTTTCCTCAAATACTAACCCTATTCTTTACCTATGATTTCTTGAACCCAATATTTTGAGAATACATTCATAACATCTCCTAATGGTCAACTCCCCACATGGCTTTACTAGCTCTATAGCAATCTCTAGTCTACAACATCACCTACACTAGACCCCATTGCTCCCTTTGCATGTTGAGAACATTTCAATGGTATTTTCCTATAATGTAAGACAAAATGGCCTATTATATTCTCTTGAAAACATACTAAATATATTATTTGTAGCTAATATCTATCCTTAGCCCCATAGGATGTCGACTAGACATGTCCCCTGCACCCCGCAATTATTGCTAACATCTCCCGTTATGCATGCTTTCGCCATCTAGTCCTAAATCCATTCATTCTTTGTCTATGCTCATAGTCATTTTATTATATAGTTATCGTTATTTGTATGATCCCATGCTACACAAATTACTTGTGCATTACTTTCCTCAATTTTTCCTACTACATAACCTTGCACCACCATTCACACACAGACTGTGTAAGCCAATTAGCCCTAGTGGCAAGCCTGACAACCTCGAGCCATTGAAAAACCTTGGATGGGCCTATTCATGGCCCACTCAAATATCTCAATTTTTTAAATTTCATTTCATTTTTTTTCTTAACCATTTTACAACATGATATTTTTCTTGCAAAATAATTTTCCTTGGCCACCATATACGACAAGACCTTCATATGGCCTAATTGTTTTTTAAATATGCACCTCATATGATCCAAACTTGAATCGAACTATGATTGTACAAACTTGGCACCCTAAGATCAACATCTTAGAGTTTTGGCTCTGATACCATGTTAAATTCTAAACCTCAAAACATAGTAATTTGTTCCTACAAAATTATTATAGATCAATTAAACAAAAACATAACTATTTTCTTAACATGATTATTCAAAGGAAGCACAATTTTCAACCAATCTTAATCACATGTGACACATAGTTCTTCATTAAATGAATAATATGAACCTGCTTGGGTTTGTGTTTTAAGATAATGACCCAATTAAGGAATATACAAATAAAACATACCATGGATCTGATATAGATGATTGGGTCCTAGATCTGTCCTTGATCTACGTGGTTGATCTAGATCTTCAATATTGTGCTCATGCACTGTTATAAAACCAGCTCACAAAAAGATAGAAAATATAGATCAACACCTTAGAATTCAGCCTCTTTGAGGGGGAAACCTCCTTTACATTACATAAATGAACAATTCTTGGATGATTCAAATGACAAAACCTCCTTTCTATATATAGGAGTCTAAGGAGTCACAATATAACCCAGCTGACCTAACAATAATAATATAAAGCCACAAAAATAACAATAGAGGGATTCTATGGGGCACAGTAATAACAATATGGAGACACTAGGGGCACAACAATATTAATAAGGGATACAACTACAATAGTAATGGGGTAATCACTAGTATTATAGGGACCTAGCATGCCCCTCTCCTTCAGAAAAAGTGTTGTCCTCAACGCTTGAGTAGTTCTGGATGCTTCTGTATAAAATTCTCATCCTCCCATGTGCAATCTTCAATGGATAAGTTCTTCCACTTGATGACATACTCCGAAATTGATCGATTTCGTAGCCGTCGAGTTCTTGTTTCTGTAACTGCTTCCGGTTCCAAGATAATTTTTCCTTCCTCGTCAAGTTCTGGCAATATTGTTTGAACTGGGAGCTTGTCTCCTATAACCTTCTTTAAACATGAAACATGGAAAACTGGGTGCACTTGAGAACCTGTAGGAAGCTCCAATTTGTATGCCATAGTACCAATCTTTTGCAACACCTTGTATGGACCATAATACTTTGGTGATAATTTATTATCCTTTTTAGCTTGCTTGAGGGACATTTTTTGTATGGTTGTAGCTGTAGGAATACCCAATCACCTACATCAAAACTTCTTTCACTGCGATGTTGATCTGCCTGTTGTTTCATTCTATTCTGTGCCAACACGAGGTTATCCTTTAAGAGTTGGAGGACTTTTTGTTGATGTTCGATGTGATGTTCCACTGCTTGAACCTTAGAATTTTCTCTTAAATATGATGTGATGGATGGTGGCTGATATCCATAAAGTGCCATAAATGGGGTCATTTTTGTTGCTATATGGAAGGAAGTGTTATACCACCATTCAGCCAGAGGCAACCATTTGCCCATTGTTTCTATTTACTAGATACAAAGCAAAAAAGATATCCTTCCAAACATTTGTTTACTATCTCAGTTTTCCTATCAGATTGAGGATGATAAGATGAGCTATGAGCTAACTGAGTACCAAGACAAGGAAATAATTTTTTCCAAAAATTTCCAGTGAAAATGGGATCTCTATCACTTAGAATGATCTTTGGGTTTCCATGTAGCTTTTGAATTGCTTCCATAAATGCAGTACAAACTGTATTGGCTTTAAATGGATGTGACAATGCACAAAAGTGTGCATACTTGGTAAGTCTGTCAACTACCACCATGATGACACTCTTTCCCTCAGACTTTGGTAAACCTGTGATAAAATCCATTGAAACCTCCTCCCAACGTTGGCTTGGAATGGATAAAGGTTGTAATAGACATGGGGTCTTAATTTTTTCAACTTTATTTTGTTGGCAAGCCAAACGTTCCGCCACAAACTTTTGAATATCCGATTTAAGGCCATCCCAAAAAAATCCTTTCTTAACCCCGTGGTAAGTTTTTAAAAATCTTGAGTGCCCTACTAAGGGAGAAGTGTGCAATTCCATAAGAATCTTTTGTTTGAGTTGGGAATTCTTACAGAGGTATAAGTGATCTTTGTACCATAACGAATCATTTTGCCAGCAAAATGTATCACATGTACTGGAATCTTGTTGTAACTTTCGAATAAGTGCCCACACTTCTTCATCATTCTTCCATTCCTCCCTTGCTTCGCTTATCCAATCTGGCTGGATAATAGAAATGGCACACAACAATGCTTCCACATCCTCATCCTTTCTTGAGTGTGCATCTACCACCACATTTTGCTTCCCTGTTGTGTAGATAATTTCAAAGTCATAACCCAACATTTTTGTGACCCTCTTTTGTTGCTCTTTAGAGGATAATCTTTGTTCTAAAAAGTATTTAAGGCTATCATGATCCGTTTTTACCTTGAAGTGTCTTCCCATTAGGTAGGTTCGCCATTTCTTAAGTGCATGTAGTATTGCCAACATTTCCTTCTCATGAAAATCCTTGTGTAAAAACTTTCCCTTGATTGGATGACTTTCAAAAGCAATGGGCCTTTCATCTTGCATTAAAACAGCACCAATTCCATTTCCTGAAGCATCAAATTCCACAATAAAGGTTTTTGTGAAGTCCGGTGTAGCTAAGACCGGTGCTTGGCACATTGCCTCTTTAAGATTTTCAAAGGCCTTTGTTGCTTCTGGAGTCCATGAAAATGCATCTTTCTTCAATAATGTTGTTAGAGGTGCTGCTATTCTCCCGTAATTCTTAACAAAATTGTGATAATACCCTGTCAACTCGAGAAATCCTCACAGATGCTTTATGGATATGGGGATTTTCCATTCCTTAATGGCTTTAATTTTGCTAGGGTCTACCTTAACTCCTTCATGAGATACAATATGACCCAGATATTCCACCTCTTGTACTCCAAAGAAACATTTGGATCTTTTTGCATATAATTGTTTCTCCTCCAATAGTTGTAGCACCCTGTCAACATGTTCAACATGATCCTTCCAAGACTTGTTGTAGATTAGTATATCATCAAAAAATACTAACACAAATTTTCTAAGGAAGGGTTTGAAAATGGAATTCATCAAACCTTGAAATGTAGAAGGTGCATTGGTAAGGCCAAAAGGCATGACCAAAAATTCATAATGACCCTCATGAGTTCTAAATGTTGTTTTCGGAATGTCTTTAGTCTTCATTCTGATTTGATGATATCCTAAACGAAGATCCAACTTGGTGAAGTAAATTGATCCATGCAATTCATCTAGTAATTCATCAATGACAAGAATGGGAAACTTATCTTTAATGGTGAGCTTGTTGATCTCCCTATAATCCGGACACATGCACCATGATCCACCCTTCTTGTGCACCAATACTACTGGAGCAGAGAAAGAACTTTGACTAGGTTGAATTATACCAGCCTCTAGCATTTTTGCAACCATGCGTTCAATTTCACTCTTTTGGGCATAGGGATATCTGTACAGCCTGATGTTTGGAGGAACACTTCCTGGAATCAGATGAATAGCATGATCATGATCACGAATAGGTGGGAGACCTTTGGGAGTCTCAAATACCTTGGAATTATTGTCCAAGACTTTTTGGAGATCTGGAGAAATAGATGATTCCGATGTGGAAACATCTAATGAACATAATTGTGCAATTACACCTCTTTGTTCCTTTTTTAGAATCTTTGTCATACCGTTAGAGCTGATTATCTTTCCTAGATTCCCTGCAATACCCCTTAATTCAATTTCCTTTCCTTCCACAGAAAACTTTATGAAAAGTTCTTGAAAATTAAAAGCTATTGTACCCAAGGATTGTAGCCATTAGACTCCTAGTACAACATCAACACCTCCCATTGAAATGGAAAGCATTGGGCTAGTCAATACATATTCTCCCATGGATAGCTTGATATTATGGAACTTTCCAGAGAAATTTATCGTTCCTCCATTTTCAACCATCACTTGACACTCTGGTGCTAGATATAGGAAGAAATTCAATTCTTTTGCTATCTTACAATGAATAAAATTGTGGGTACTTCATGAATCAATCAACACTATTACCTTTTTCTTCTTGATTTGTCCTTCTATCTTGATGGTTTGAGGAGTGGTAATTCCAGCCAATGCATTACAAGATATGGTCGGATTCATTTCTTCTTTATCTAGGCTTTGTTCCTGGAGTATATCGTCTTCTTTTGACCCTTCTTGCTCCTTTTCTTCTTCCTCTTCACAATCTATGTAGAATAATTTCTTCTCAACACACTTATGACCTTTAGTGTATTTCCTATCACAACTGTAACAAAGCCCTTTTGCTCTTTTTTCTTCCAATTTTTGTGGTGTCAACCTTATAGGTTGTGGAAGGATAGGGGCAACAACACTTCCATCTTTATAGTTGTGAGTGGTATGCTTCCTGGTTTCCATAATTTTGATTTCCATTTTTCTTGCTAACCTGAATGCCTTCTCTAATGAATCAGGTTCCCAAAGGCGAACATCATGTTGGATATTATCATTTAAAGTCCCTATGAACACATCAATCCTATGCTCCTCTGGAATATTTTTTACCCTTATGTTCAATTTTTGGAACTCCTCAATGTGCTCCACTATTGAACACTTTTGTTTGAGACTTATCAATTGGCTAAAAAAAGTGTTTCTTTTTGTATCCTCAGAATGTGCTGTCAATTCTTCTGTAAAAATTGCCCAAGTGATAATTTGTTTACGAGAGCAAAGCCATGGATACCATACAAACTAATTTGGTTCCAAATATAAAGTTGCAATACGTACCTTTTGTATTTCACATTATTGAGATCGAAAAATGGTGCCATCTGTAATATCCATGTTGCGGGATCCTTGCCATCAAACTTCCTCATATCGATTTTTTTAATATGGTGGGTCTTTGATCCAACATTAGAGTCTATGGAATCATGATTAACATTTATTTTGTTCTCATCATGAGTTTCCTTTACTACCCTTTCACCATTAGTGACCATTCCTGATAGCAACTTATTCAAATTTATCTTCAATTCTTCCATCTTATCATCCATGCCATCCATTTTAGCATCCCTTCCATTCATCTTAGTGTCCATGCCATTCATCTTAGCTTCCATGCCATCCATCTTAGTTTCTATGCCTTTCTTTAAACAATCCATCTTAGCTTCTACACCTTTCTTTAAACCATCCATCTTAGCTTCTACATATTTCTTTAAACCATCCATCTTATATTCTGTTACATTTTGTGCAAGTGACACTTGTTGCACTTGGTCTCGTAATTTTGATATATCATGTTGCATTTCTTCCTCTTCTTCATGAGTCATGCTAGAGCTTTCAGGTTGCTTACTAGGTGTTTGCATTTTCTTTCCACGGGGCATCAATTACCGATAATAATGCTTTACTATGCCCTTTGAATTCCTTCAAACTAATTTTTCAAACCAAGCTTATGCAAAAATTTAAAAAAAACTACACACCATTTTTCACTTTGTAGGAGCTTGATATTGAATCTAATGTATCTCTATAATTTCAGATCATCTAGTTCTGAAATTGCGACCTGTAGTAGCCCTCTACATCCTCTTTCCAATCCCACCAGTCTGATCCAAATTGGATTCTCCAAGGAAGAGTTATGAAACTCCCAAGATGACTTGATTATAGACCTTTCCAGAAGAGCGAACTTGTAGGAAGTGCCACGTATCAACGTTTCGACCTTTGGCTCTAAAAAATATATACACGAAACTACAGTCCGTCCTCTTTCTGTACCTTATTACAAAACGTCAATCCGATGCTCAGAGAGTGTTATGACAATTTCCCCAGGTCACCAGTTTGAAAATTTAGGAGTCTGCAAAAAGACCAACTTCCTCAGATCATAGCTCTGTAAATATAGTGCAAACACCCAAGGTTCAGTACGATTTCTTCTCAAATGGGTTTTTTCTCGCTTCTGAAACGTCGCAGAAAAAAAGTTATAGCGAAAATTCCATGAGGACCTATTTGGAGCAGTGAAACCCTAGAATCCAAAGCTCTGATACCAAATGTTATGAAACCAGCTCACAAAAAGATAGAAAAGATAGATCAACGCATTAGAATTCAGCCTCTTCAAGGGGGCAACCTCCTTTACATTACATAAATGAACAATTCTTTGATGATTCAAATGACAAAACCTCCTTTCTATATATAGGAGTCTAAGGAGTCACAATATAACCCAAACGACCTAACAATAATAATATAAAGCCACAAAAATAACAATAGAGGGATTCTATGGGGCATAGTAATAACAATATGGAGACAATAGGGGCACAAAAATATTAATAAGGGATACAACTACAATAGTAATGGGGTAATCACTAGTATTATAGGGACCTAACATGCACCTTCCTCAGACTTGGAAAACTAAAGTATATCACTCCTCACTTGACAAAAAATGATTCTTAATGGCTTATTCCACTATAGGGTGTGTCCTCCTTTGCTTAATCTTGATTTTTTAGCTTTTCATTGAGTTAAATCCCTTAACCTAATATCCCAGGGTATGGATAGCATACATTAGATCTCACTTTTCTTGAGATCAATGATTGAGATTAAAATATGATCACTAAAACAAATACTTTACTTTTTCTAAGTTTATTTTGTTCAGTAACCAATATAATTAATTATGTGTTTTACGTAAGTTAGACTTAAGCTAAGTTATAATAGAAACTTGCTCAGTACTTTTGCAAGTGTCGTAAGGATATTTTGGGTGATTTCTACATGAGAGACACTTAGGCCTATGTAGAAGTACCTATTTGATATACAAACATAAACATGTAACTACTTTATGTTTTGGAATCACAATATCATCCTTCTTTTTTTTTTTTCCAAGGAAAAAAAGGGTAACTTTTTATTAAAAAAATAATGAAAAGTTACACTAGCAGATGCATTGAAGCATTCCGTATGCAGCCACAAGGGCCCGAGTGCTTTCGCACCCCACGCAACGTTAGAGGACTAACGTGCAAAAAGAATAAGAAAAGAGAAGAGAGGAGAGAGTATGAAAGGGGCAAAAACTGGAATCCGGCAGTGAGTAGGACTCACGCTTCAAGTTTTTCTCCCCTTTTTCTTTTCGACCTTACGCCACTCTCCTTGAGTGGGCTCGATCGAAGCAATGACTAACTGTGTCTCTGTATTCTGTGGGCCAAGTTCTTTGTCTGAATCTGAAGTATCGGAGTGGTGGTGCCGTTTGATGCCTCCCGTACTAGGATCCATGCTTGTCTCCACTGCCTTGTTGTCTGATGAGATTCCTTTCTGTTTCTCCATTTCTTGAGATACCTCATTTTTCTCTGCTGGGGGTTCTTCCTCTGCTGCTTCTGATTCTTCGTCCTCTGAATCTGGGGGAGAAAAATGCCATCCTTTCCTCTGCTTCCCTTTCTGCTTCTTTTTATTCTTGACTTCTGGACATGTGCTTTGTAAGTGTCCTGTCTGCCTGCAGATCCTACATCTGAAAGCGGTGTTTTCATAATCTAGTACCTGCAACCAGTTCTGTTGTTTGTAGATCAACCTTATATTTTCCGGCAGCCCTTTACTTAAATCTACTTCCACACATATACGTGCGAAGGTGTAGATCCTTTCATCGATCCTTTCCAGGTCTGTTTTGATATATTTCCCTATGTTGTTCCCAATGCCTTCCAGCACTCGTTCATCCCAAAAGTGCAAAGGAAGATTGTGTAGTCTAACCCAGACTGGCATTCTGGTTACCGTCATTTTATTTGGATCAAAATCTGGGAACCATGGGGTCACAAACAGCCCTGCTGTTCCCCAAAACCATGGCCCGGCACTGATGACTGTATCTCTGACTTCCTTGGATGTAAATCTTACTATGAAAAAACCTTTTGCACATAAATGAATGTCACACTCCATGGTCCAGCTGGTGAAGATCCAATGGAAAAGATCCATAGGTTTAGGCCAAAAGCTGTTGAAACGGCAAATTAAAGCTTGCGTTTCATAGGACTGGACGAAATCATCGAGCCCTGAGGAATCTAAGTTTAAAGCTGGGGTTTGCTCTGACTGATCTACTATGTATGGCCTGGGCATGTGTCCGCCTTGATCTGGGGAGAACCCTGAATTTCTGCTGCCCTGTAAAATGTTTTTATAGGATCCCTTTGGTTGGTGCTGGGCTGCAGCTTTTTTCCCCTTGTCTCCCCCTGAGGAGCTTGTCTGTCCCTGAGGCAGAGCCCCTCCTCTCAATCTGAGATTTAAAATAATGATTGATCCTGGCCCAATCTCATAACTTTCCAACGATCTACAGTCCTGGAGGGACCGCCTTCCACTGACCAGATGCTGGGCCTGAACTGGGTACCCCATTTCTGCCCATATTTGTTGTTTCAGCTGCATGGAGGTGTCTCCTGCATGAACCCATACTAAACAAGTTTTCCCCTGGGGGGGTTTAATCAGAATCTGAAAACAAGTATTTGTTACCTGCTCTGGCTGTTGTCGAAGTTCCAGATCTGGCTCCGTTTTGGTTCGTTTTTCCTTTTGCATGACTAGATCTGCAGAAACTCTGCCCGATCTAGGATTGGTGTCTTCGTTTTGCCGTCACAATATCATCCTTCTTATCAAAGGAGATGATATAGAAAATTATGGAAAATAAGAAAACAAAAATTCCTTGTTTATAAGAGGATGTTCCCATAATAGAAATAAAAATAATTCCTCAAATGGGATATGTAAATCTCGATAAAAAATTGTAAAGGTACATTGGAGATGTCGAAAATAATGCAGTTACAAGAAAAATTATAAATCTAAAATCATGAAGAAAGGGAAGGGATTTAATGATACTCCTTCTACATAAGTAGAAAACCTCTTTATATGAAGGAGGGATGTGTACTTGGATTATTTAAGTGCACATGTAGATCATGAGGCATGATTAATCAATTTAGGGGCACCCTTTCATATGATTCTTCCCAAGAAGTGGTTTTTCGAGTATGAAAGAGATATTGTTGGTAATAATTTCCTAGGGGATGACTCGATAGACAAAATCATAGGACATGGAAAATTCAAGTTGAAGCTCATGGGTGGAAGAATTAGAACACACCCTAATGTTTTTCACATCCCAATATTGGACAAAAATTTGATTTCTATAAGAAATTTGATCAATCCAGTTGTGAAGACAATGTTTGAAAATGATACCTATAAGAGGAGTTTGGATTGGGACTCTATATAAGCTCCTAGGAATAACTATTAGTGATGGGTGCAACAACTTGATGTTCCTAAAAATTGACCAGAAGAAGGAGAAACTCCCACCGTGTCCATAGAAAATACTATGCAATGGCATCAAATATTGGTTAATATCAAAGAAAAGGGTGTTTGAATACTACATACTAATGGTATGGTAGAAGGTATGTATAATTGGTCTCTAGATTTTGATTTCTACAAACATTGTTTATATGGGAAGTAGAATTAGGTAAGATTCTCCTATAGTGTTAGGAATATTATAGTTGGTGAATAGTTATGTGTTTGGACTTGTGTTGGTTCCATCACTAGGTAAATTTGTGTACTATGTCTCATTTATAGATGACTGCTTGAGGAGTACATGGATGTATAATCTCTAGAATAAATTTGTAGTTTTTGTCAAATTCAAAGAATTTAAGGCTCTTGTGGAAAATCAGAAAAAGAAGAAAATCAAGGTTTAGAGGATAGATAATGGTGGAGAATTATGTGGGAATGAATTCGAATAGTTTTGTAAGAAGTGTGGTATAGAAAGGTAGAATACTACTCCATACACACCTTAGTGGAATGGAGTCATACAAAAGTTGAATATACCATTGATGGAGAAAGAAAGGAGCATGTTTAGTGGTACCAAGTCAGGTTAGGAATTTTGGGAAAGAGGCAAAATACATTGTGTGTTACCTAGTAAATAGATTACCGTCATGAGAATTGGATGACAAGATTCCATATGAGGTATGGACTAGTGAGAAACCCTCTCTTAAACATATTATGGTATTTTTATATGATGCTTGTGTACACATTCTAAACGAGAATAAGAGAAAGCTAGATAAGAAGCTCAAAACCATATCTTTATTGGATATAAAGATGGTATGAAAGGTTATAATCTTTGGAACCCAAAATATATGACAGTTATGTATAGTAGAGATGTGGTATTTAGAAAAATAAAAGATATTTTCAAATAAGAAGTCTTACCAAGGGAGAAATAATCAAAGAAGAGGGAGTTTGAATTTAAGGATGATGAATCAAACTCTACAAAAGAACAAAAATCGAAAGAATAAGAACCGCATACTCCATTATTGAGGAGATAAATTTAGGAAATAAGGAATATAGAAAGGTATACTCCACCCTGTTTTTGTTCAAAATTTATTTTTATTATTACTAATGATGATCCTAGAAATATTAGGGAGGTGGTGTATTTGGAGGATGGAAAACTCCAGAAAAATGCCACGGTTGAAGAAATGACAACATTAGGCAAAAATGAGGTTTAAGATCTAGTGGAGTTTCCAGTTAGAAGAAAGCCAATTGCTTGCAAATGGGAATTTAAGAAGAATTTTAATGAGGAATGAAATGTGGAGAAATAAAAATCTTGGTAAATGGAAAACAGTTAATCTCAAGTAAAGGGAATTGACTTTGGTGACATTTTTTCTCCTATTTTCATGTTAAATTCCATTATATTGATTTTATTTATTGTTGTTGCTTTTGACTTTGAAGTAGAAAATATGGATGTGAAGACAACATTCCTTCATGGGGATCTATAATAAAAAATATACATGAAGTAGTAAGAACACCCTGTGGTGAAGGAAATGAAAGAGTTCATATGCAAGATGAAAAATTCCATCTATAGGTTAAAGGAATTGCTAACGATGTGGTATCAAAAATTTGACACTTGTATATTGGGACTTGGCTTCACAAGGAGAAAAGCATATCATTGTCTATATTTAAAATTAGTTGGTGATCATTTTATTGATTTGGTCTTGTATGTGGATGATATGTTGTTGATTGGAAATGACAAAGAATCCATCAAGGAAGTGAATTTACTCATTTGTCCTCTAAATTTGAGATGAAGGATATTGGTGCTGCAAATTTAATTTTAGGAATGGAAATTAAAAGAGATTGATCTAGCAAGAAACATTTCTTAAATCAAAGTATGTTGAGACAATATTGCAAAGGTTTAATACGAAGGAATGCACACTAATAAATGTCTCTATTTATGTAGGTTTAAAGTTACTTGAAAATTAGTGTCCCAAGACATACTACAAGGAAGAGAACATGTCTTGTGTTTCATATGCTAGTGCAATTGGAAGTTTGATATATGTGATGGTCTATACTAGATTGGATATTTCACATGCAATGGGAGTATTATCAAAGGTATGGAAGGAGAATTAGACATCAATAAAGAGGGTTTTCAAGTATTTGTGTGTCATTGTTGGCAATTGACTTTACTATCAAGGAAGACTTGGATTGGACTAAGTGTTGTACATACATATATGCTTTTATGAAGAATGGGCTAGAAATATGGAGCATAAAAGATCTATAAGTGAGTATGCATTTAACATGTTGGGAGGAGTAATCAGTTGGATGAGAAAGAGATAGTTTGTAGTGGCACTCTCAACTACAGAGGTTAAACACATGACATCAAATCATTTAAGAAAGGAATAAATATGGTTATAAATATTGTTTTTAGGTATTGGATTTGTGCAACAAGTTTAATGGATAGATTGTGATATTCATAATGTATTTTCCCTGTTGAAGAGGCCAAATTATCAACGAAGACAAAAAATATTGATATTAAATATCACTTTATGGAAGATATGAATGAAGAAAATGTGGACACTGTGAAGAATGTTTCATATTCATTAACAAAATATGTGATCATAGAGAAGTTCTCTTTCTGTAGAGAAACAATGGGAATTATTGATATGGATTATTGATCATGTACTCCCGCGACCCCTTATGTGCAAAGAAAACAATAAGTGGGAGAATGTTGGGTATGTGTTATATTCCTTATATAACTACTTGCATGTTTTGTATGTTGTTCCAGCTGAAATAGTGGAAAAGTCACCTTGTGCGAGTGTTTAGAGGCAGTGTGCCTTATTTTTTTAGGTGGTTTTTTGCATCTATTTTTTTTTAGTTTTTGGCACGCAATTTTCACGTTAAACAATTTGTGGTGCATGGATGTTTAGCCCATGACTTTGTAGTTTTTTTAATTAACTATGGCTATCATCTAATCCATTGTAAACTGATTGGTATTTTATGGATTCCACGATATGTATATGTATATGTCTGTATATCTATCTATCTATCTATCTATCTATCTATCTATATATATATATATATATATATATATATATATATATATATATATATATATATATATATATATATATATATATATATATATATATATATATATATATATATATATATAGTATTGCAATACTATAAAGTTGAATATACTAAAAAATATTTATATTTTTCGTAGCTTTGATTTCTAGGGTAAAATGTTTGTGTTTTTCATTGTATATGTTTATCTTCTTAAGATTTTATTTGCAATGATTAATTTTATGGGGTTAAATCCTACATCTTTGCTTCTCAGAAATCAAGGCATAACAAGTGAAATCAAAGACACTGAGATGTCTCACTGAAGGAATGTGGTCATACCACATTCCTTATGGAGTATTATTTCTAAGAGCTTGAGATGGAAAACATTTTTTCATAAATATTTTACATAGAACCACATCATCGAAAAACATCAACTTTACATTTTTGAAAAACATCATGGAAAAAACTATATTTAAGATAGTCTTGTTCATTATTTTAGCTACACCATTGTGTTGAGAATTGTATGGTATTATGGTTTGATTTTGAATCCCATGTTGCATAACATAGTTTTCAAATTCATTAGATGTATATTCTCCTCAATTATTAGTGTGACGAGAGAAAATATGTGATTGTTCTTCATTTTGAATCAATACATGGAAATTTTTAAAAGTTTCAAAATGTTGAGATTTATATTTCAATAAGTACACTGAAGACATCTTGGTATAATCATCAACAAAATACATGATACTATTTATTTCCATTAAAAAATGGAATAGGGATGGGGCGACATAAATTAGAATGTATTAGTTCAATTTTTCTGTGTGCTTTGGAAGTGGACTCATTGAAGGGTTGTTTGGTATGCTTTCCAAGGATAGAAACATTACATTACTTTGGTTTCCTAAGAATAGTAGACAAAATATAAACACTATTATTTTTCAATAAACAAAGTTTGTCATACTTAATATATTCAAATCTATCATGCCATAGAAGATTATATGACAATGTACATTCATTTTGATGAGAGTGATATGCAGAACTTTGTGCATGAGTAGATGTCACTTTCAACTTCAACAATGTTTCATCCCCCACTCTAGTAATGGCAAACATGTTGTTAAAAACCTTTTCTATTTGAAATTTTCCGTCAAATATATGAATTGAGTGGCCTTGTTGTTAAATTTTTATAAGGGACAACAAGTTACTTCACAACTTTGGAAGATAAAGCACATCATGTAGAAGAAAATATAAGAACATAGGAAAGTTAACCATGATGGTGTTAATCCTAAAGATTTAAGACTTCGCAAAATACACTACACCATCTATATTGTCACTAAATTATGAAAAAGAGTGTCTTTGGAACGTTGTGATATGTTACACCTATGTCAAGCAGCCACTCATCTATCCAAGAATCAAATCAAGTATGAAGAAAAATCTTCAGTTATTTCGACATTGCAATGAAAAACTATGTCATAAGTAAATCTAGGTTCTTTACATTTTGTTTGATTAGTTTTTTACCTTTGCCTTGTTTCTTATTTCGTTTCTCTTTAATTTTCCCCTAAAGGATTCCACATGCTTTTGTATCATATCCATTTATGTTGCAACAAATACATTGAAGATCAGGTTTTTCTCCTTGATTTTGTTTTACCCCTATCTCCAGAATTCTTTTTCCCCACCATCTTTTATTTCCATTTTCTTTAGGAGGATCATGTGATTGATTCTTATCTTTTTGAGAAATGCACCCATGTTTTCTAGTGTGTTGTGATGTTGTCTTCTTCTTTCCAAACATTTTATTATGTTTTGCAACTCTTTCCACCAAAGAGTAAAATGTGTTAGACTTGAATCGGTCACTATCATGCAAGGATTCAAGGTAGAGATAATATGCACAGTAGAGGACCATAATGAAGACCATGAAAAGAAGGCCTATATTCACTCTAGTAGCATATATACCGTGCATGATGGATTTGATCTCAATGACTAAAACCCAAATCGTCATCCTTCAACATCAAATTGAAGAGCTTAAACACAAATGTGGAAAGGCAAAGGAGCTTAAACACAAAATTCACGCACAAAACACAAAATTTGCAGCTATTATATTGATCACCGAAAAACTTGATTATTACAATGAACCCGGTGAAGGGTATTTAAACCTTTTCGACTAGAAACTCGCCTAAAATAACTTGACATGCAACCACACACTAATTTCGTATATCACTTAAATTGACTTTACTCAACACTCAGTTAACTAACTCTCTAATTTTATCCAACTCCTCATGTGGAAATAATTAGCTTATTTTAACACTCCCCCTTAATTACGATTACTAAACTAACATGAATCATGACAACTCAAAAATGCCTGTTGTTCTATGTCTCAACTAGGGTTACAAAACCCAAGTTTATTCTATGAAATTCAAGCACATCCTTTTCTAATGACTTAGTAAGTATATCAACTTGTTGATCACTAGATTTACAAGGTTTCAAGTGAACTTCTCCATTGATCACAAGTTATCTAATAGAGTGATATCTAGTATCAATATGCTTACTCTTCTGATGAAACACACTATTCTTGGATAATGCAATCGCTTAGGTGTTGTCACAATATATTGTTGTTGATCCTTGTTGTTTCTTCTTGAATCCATCAAAAAATCTTCTTAACCATACTGCTCGATATGTTGTTGATGTTGCTGCTACATATTCAACTTCTGCTAAAAAAAGTGTCATAATAGGCCCCTTCTTAGATGCCCATGCTATCACACCTAAACCAAGATGGAACACATAACCAGAAGCACTCTTTCTATCATCCAAACTACCTGTGAAATCACTATTTGTGTATCCAATCAAATCCTTCTTCTTTGTACTTGCATACATTATGCCACAATCTCTAGTACCTGTTATGTATCACAGAATTATTTTTCCTTCTCTCCAATGTGTCTCTTTTGGAGTCTCCATAAATATAGAAAGAAAACTCACTCCTTGCATCATATCTGGTCTTGTAGATGTGAGATACATGAGGTTTCCAAGCAATATTTTCAATATAGTTGGATTGACATCTAATCCTTCATCATCCTTGCTTAACTTTCCACATGTTGCAATTGGTGTAGGGACACTTTTGCAATTATCTATCCTAAACCTTTTCAGCAAATCTTTGGCATATTTATTTTGACAAATAAAAATTCCCTTTTCAGATTGCTCAACTTCTATGCCAAGAAAATATTTCATGAGACCAAGATCTGTCATCTCAAATTATTTCATCATGGCTACTTTAAATTCATCCAATTAAAAGTCACTTGTATAAATCATGTCATCAACATATAAGAAAACACTAAAAATATTTCCATACTCATTTACCTTTGTGTAAAAGGTAGGCTCAATGTTCCGTATGCAAAATCCACTCTTAATCATGTAGATATCAATTCTGCTATACCAAGCTCTAAGTGCTTGCTTCAGTCCATAGAGTGCTTTCTGCAACCTGTAAACTTTATCTTCTTTACCTTCAACTTCATATCCTGGGGGCTACTGAACATAAATTTCTTCTTCTAGAATTCCATTCAAGAATGTTGATTTCATATCCATTTGATATTCTTTCCACTTGTTTTGAGCTGTTGTGGCCAGAACTGCTCTTATAACTATTTTAAATCTGTCAATTTCACCTTTCTCATTCAATGTTTTCTTGTACACCCACTTCACACTAATGAGAGTTTTTTCCTTTGGAAAAGCAACCAAATCCCATGTATCATTCTTTTCAATAGCTTCAATTTCCTCATCCATGGCTTGCACCCTATTTTCATCTGTGATTGCTTCTTCAAACGAAGATGGTTGGAATGACAACAATGCAAAATTTGAACTAACATCCAAATCATCATAAATATCTTTCAAAGTTATCATCTTTCTCTTACTATTGCTTGATTCATCACCTGATTAATTGTTAGGAGAATCTTGATCTGTTGATATGCTTGAATATCCATGCCGCTCAAAAAATCTTGGAGTCCTTATTGGTGTGTCTATGTTTGGTGCCTTCACCTGTGATTCTTGTTACTCCTTTTTTGCTACATCATCTACTTCCATCACTGGAACTTGTGCATCAATTGTTTTGTCTATACTACCATTCCATGAATCTTGTTCTTTGAACACAACATCTCTGCTAATTATGGTATTCTTGGTGATAGGGTTATACAATTTGTAAGATTTTGATTGCTCACTATAACCTGTAAATATGATTTTTTCACTTTTATCGTCTAATTTTCCTCTTTGCTCCTTAGGCACATGTGCATAAGCTACACATCCAAACACTATGAGATAAGATATTCTACAAGACATACATGATCATGCTTCTTCTGGTATTATGTTCATCACACTCTTTGTAGGATATATGTTTATCACGTAAACAACACATGCAACTGCTTCTACCTAATACTCATTAGACAAGTTTATTCTTTTAAACATGCTCCTTGCCATATTCATAATGGTTTTTTTCTTTCTCTCTGCTACACCATTATGTTGTGGTATGTATCTAGTTTTAAACTATTTTCTGATTCCATGTTGTTTGCAGTACTCATTGAATTTGTTTGAATCATATTCTCCACCACGATCTAAACTCAATACCTTAATCAATCGATCACTTTGGTTCTTTGCTAAGGCTTTGAATTATTTGAACTTTGAAAAAGTTTTAGAGTTCTGCTTCAAGAAGTAAACCCAAGTCTTTCTGCTATAATCATCATGAAAGTGAGGAAGTAACAAATTCCACCAATCGATTGTGTCATCATCGGTCCACACAATTCTGTATGCACTAGCTTAAGAGGTTTCTTTTCTCTATATGCAACTCCATTTTGAAAACTTTCACTGTGTTTCTTTCCCAAGATGAAACACTCACAAGTACTAGTAGGTTATTTGATGGGAGGTAATCCTTTGACCATCTATTTATGTTGCAACAATCTTAAACCAGAAAAGTGCAAGTGTCCAAATCAAAAGTGTTATAACCTATACTGAGTAGAACTTGCGACCGTAAAAGAACTGACTTGATCATTATAATTCATAACTAGAGGAAAGAGTTTGTTTCTCGTCATATGCAACTTTGTTATCCATTACTTAATTTCAGGCTTGTCATATATAACACATTCTTATCCTTGAAAGATAACTCAGTATCCCTTCTGTGTTAATTTCCCAACACTTATCAAATTATGTTTGAGACCAGAGACATAATATACCTTTGAGATTGTGTTCAGCCACCCCCTACTTGGTCAGAATCTCGACCACTCCTTTTCCATCTACATCCATAGCCTTGTTAGTCCCCAACTTTACCTCTTTCTTCACAGATTGATCCAAATTTGCAACCAAATTCTTGTTGTTTGTCATGTGGTTACTCCAACCACTATCTAATAGTTGCACATTATCAGAAGTGTTCATGCGTGGTATGGCAAGCTAGTAACATCGAGTTAGTACTCTCTGTAGTGAAATTAGCTCTCTGATTCCCTTGATCAGCTAACCTCTTCCTGAAATCACAGGAATAGTGACTAAATTTATTGCAATAATAACATTTCACCTTTGATTTGTCAACTCTTTCAATATTGTTGAAGCTTCTGCAGTTGCTTCCACTTTCATGTTCATGCTTTTCTCGACCATCTCTCTAACCACCATATCTTTCGCCTCGACCTACTTCTTCCTCAACGTCTGTCTCTTGAAATAGAAACCTGACTTTTGAAAGTGGTCTTCAAAGTGGAATTCTTATTTCTATCTATCATTGCCTCATGTGATAGAATTGATCCCATCAACTCATCAACTGTCAGTGATGTCAAATCCTTGGCTTCTTACGTCGTTGTTGGCACAACAACAAATTTGGTAGACAAAGATATGAGGACCTTGTCAAGCATTGTTTAATCTTTAATTTCCTCACCATAAAGTTTTAACTAGTTTATGACAATCATGACCCGATTCATGAAAGAATCGATGTCCTTTGTCTCCTTCATCTAGAGGCTTTCAAAAACTCTCCTAGTATTATGCAAATTAACAATATTGACTTTGGCCATACCTTTATAGCTTGTCGCCAAGGTATCCCATGCTTCATTTGCTAAATATGTGATCATAATCTTCTCAAATACTGCTTGGTCCACTCCTTGCTCAATAAACTACAATGCATGTGCATTCTTCTTCTTGTCTTTCTTCCATAGATCCCACTGCATTAGTGAGAGCTCGTTTTTTTTATTCATCCTTAGGTTCTGAAACCCAAACTAGACATAATCCTAAACATCATGAGCGTACAACGTGGTCGCCATCTTAGTGGCCCACATATCATAATCCTTCCCCGTAAATAATGGGAACTGGGGCTCGAAATTTGAGAAAGCCATCTTTCTTCAAAAATCTCCTTTTAAAAACTTGACAAAACTCTAATTTTATAAAAACCCCTATAAAAATTTCTTTATAAAAAAACACACCTAACTAAAACCCTTAATTAATTTCTTTTAATATAATTATTTAAAAAAAAAATTATATATAAAAAAACTTCATATAATCCCTTTTAAAAGTACTTTTTATAATATATATCCATTTTTTCAAGAAATCTGTTTATACCAATCCTTTGAAAAATCGACATGAGGATATAAGAGTGTTTTGATATAACTTAAAAGGAAAAGGTGGTTGATGCAGGAGCATTTAGCTCAACATTATCATTGTATTTCAGTAGACATAGGGGGTCTTGTGTTTCAAGGAAATTGGTTTCCTGAGTATTGAATTAATGTAATTATTAAGAGTTTTGAGTGATTTTAATGAAAGAAACTAGAATAGGATTTAATTGAATATGGTGAGGCATAATTGTAAATATTCTCGAATGTAGGAGAATATGAGTGTTTTAGGATAGTTGAGAAAACTGCGTGATTTGAGAATTGATTGTAAGCCTCAGATTAGGAATTAGTTCATGATTTTGTGGATTGAGAGAATCCTTAGGGATGAGAAAGAGATTTTAGGATTTTTTTGAGGAGTTTATGGATCTAAAACCAAAAATTTGTTTTAGAAATCCTTTGTATAAATGTAAGCCTAAAAGGCATGATCAGAGGTTAGCGAGAGAGAGAGAGAGAGAGAGAGAGAGAGAGAGAGAGAGAGAGAGAGAGAGAGAGAGAGAGAGAGAGAGAGATTTAGTTGTGTTTGTAAGCCTACAGGAAGATGATGAACAAAGACCATTAATTAGAAGATCAGGCTGAGGAGAGACATAATCTCAATATGTAATAATTTGTTTAGGTATTTATACAAAGTGAATTCGATTCTGAGTGCGTAGATGTGTGATTTGAATGTTGATTGATAAATTATGTGTCTATCAGAGATTCTGCATAATATATGTATGCAGGCAGGGTCAAAGCGAATGTACAGAGGAGAAAAAGTACAATGGAAGGGAATGCATCGTTGAATCCATTCGAAGAGCCAATTAATGTTTTGGAGGAACAGGAACTAAAGAAACTCGGAGAGCTAAGTTCAGGAGGAGTCGCAGAGTGGAATGTTGAAGATCCCAGAAGAAAATCAAACCCCATAGAAAACACTGAGAAATAGTGTAAAAACAAAGTAAAGGGAGAAACGAGAAGGGAAGAAACGATGAAGAGCAACCGTTGGATATTGAAGATCAATGGCTAGGATCCAATTGCAGAGGAGACGGAGGAATATCGCATCGGCAGTTTTTTTTAAACAGTGAACGCAGATTTCGGGCAACCTCAAAACCGTAAGTGGTATTGAGCGCGGAACCCCCGATCCCATTAAGAGATTGACACGTGACAAAGAGGAGGAGAGAGGAAAATACTTATCGGGCGATTAATCATCGTGCATGTTGCTCGGTCGAAATATTTTTGAACTGTTAGATCTAGCGCGAGTAAATGGATGGCAAGGATCAGCGATTAATTTCGTTGATCAGAGGTAATCCCAACCATTGGATTAGAGGATAGAATGGACGATTGAGATGTAATCACATATCGCAAGGTTAGGAGGTGAAGGATGGTGCGATGGCCGATAACGATAATCGCTAATCGGAAGTCGTATGTTTCGGAGATTCGAGCAACGAGGCAGAAGGGCTTTCTATTAACGAACTCGACGAATATTATGGTTGCGGTTATACAAATTTTGAAGTCCAGCTTATATGGTGCGCAATGGAATTTTAATGTATATCCTTTGTATTTAGTAAAGTATCATGCCGAGTCTTTTAATATAAGAGGGTGGTTTAATTGTTCCAATAGTCACATATCGGAGTCGGAGGGGCGATACGGGAACATATGTGGTAAGACCGTGGTAACTGCGGTGAGCAATTGTGATAAAGGAAATTCTTGATAATTGTGCAAATGTTGAGGATCGGGGAAAAGGTATGGTTTATGTTGTTTGTGTGTTATCTATTATAAATGGGGTATAATGGATTAAAGCAGGATAAAAGGGTTTTAATGGGTTTCCAATTATATCCCAAAGTTAAAAAGGGGGTTTGTATATATGTGCGGCCATAAGGATTTATAAAGGTTTATAAGGGTTAACCAGTCCTGATAGGAAGGGGATGAACGAAAGGCTTTAATAAATTCATACACGAAGATTAAGGGGTGATTAGATTCCCGATAACAAAGGTTTAGACTTTAGTTAGTCTATTTATATGTTTCCGCATGAGTTTTAAAGAAAGGGGCCTCAACCATCACTATTAGTGAAGTTTTGACCTGGTAGGTCATATCTATTCCTGGGAAAATGATTTATGCCTAGGTCTACATGCATACTGTGGGTAAAGCAGGGATAACCCTGCGTCATTTTGGTATCAGAGTTGAACAAAGAAATTATGTGTGAAATTTTTTTGAAAGAATTCAGAACATAGATATGTGGAAAGCTGTGTATGCAGGCAAGGGAGTTCAGATTCCAATTTGATAGTGAAGCAACCAGAGTGACGTTGGGAGATTGGTAAGAGGAATAATAATCTTGATATTCTTGCATTTTGATAGAATGTTTAGATTTTAAGAAAGTAGAGGAAGTGATTTATGGCCAATGAATCTGTATAATTGGAATTGTGAAATGTTTGAAATTGGGATTGGAGAGGAACAGTTAAGTTCTTAGAGGTAGGTGATTAAGAATTAAGGAGAGATTGTAGAAACCTAAAGAATCTATAGAGATGTTTTGAAGATTGATAGTGCAGCTAATGGAGTATATCAGTGAAAGGAGATCAAGTCTTAAGAAAAAGTAATGAAGAAACTGGTATGGATTTCTGAGTGGAAGAAAACTCAGCGAAGGAGAAATTGTTGCCAATAGTTGAGCTTGCCAAGATAATGCCAGAAGACTGAAAAAAAGAATCAGATTCTAAATCTGATTGACAGTAGCTGAATGTTGAGAATCTATGTAGTGGAAGCATAAATATCTGCTAAAATAGATTTTCAGGAATGGTGAGATCCTGAAGGTAGGTGAAGGCATGGAAAATTTTCTAATGATTAGCAGATATTGAATGAATGATATTTAGAGCAGGATTACAGTAATTAAACTGTAAGAGGGACTTTGTAAGTTCTTGAAGTAACAGAGATTGAAGATACAGCTGAAAGCTAGTGAAAAGGACAGTCCATTCAAAGGTGCATGTGAATGGGGAGACAAGATCAGATAAAGATCTTGAAGGTAAGATGATATGGTTTTATTTTAGTTGGATTTGAATATTGAAAAGTTGCAGTCTTTGCATTGATGCAAAAGTATGTTGTAAAAGTATGTTGTAACTCCTAAAAGGAAATTCCATAGAGGATGTGGGTAAAATTGCTAAGAGATAAAGGAAGTTGGTTAGAGTTTCTAAGTGAAAGCAGAATGTGTCAAAACCTTGAGGAATTCCAACAGAGATTGGATAAAGAGGACAGTTGTGTTCTTTGAAAGTGCAAATGAGTTGAAGCCTAGAAGGAGCAAAGAGAATTGCTCAAAGGAGGTTCCAGGGATAGAGAACCAATTGCTTACCAAAATACTGAGTGAGGAGAGCTTGGTGAGGTAAGTGGAAGCAAGGCAGACTTGCTGTTGTAGAGGCTTTAGTGCAACTCATAGTGAGTGAGTGAGGAACTCATATAGATCAAGCGGATGATGACTAGTGACAGTCATAACAGAGGTTTTGAAGGAAACCACAGCCAAGGACAAAAGAAGAGAGATGCCAAGGCAAATGGTATACAGAGACAGTTAAGTAAAGAAGAATATGAGAGGGAGAAGGTTGAGATAGTAGTTCAGCTTGAATTATTGATGGAAATGTTGTAGAGAAATGAGATGGACCAGAAATATGGTTATATCATGAGAAAAAATGTGAAGTGGCAGAGGCTACAAGAGCAAAGGAAACAACAGGTGAATATGCAGTTAATAAAGGAGTTCACGGAGCTTGTATAGATTTTAGATGTTAAATTGGAGACAGATAAGCTCGAAAGAGTGGAGCTACAGAAAAAGGGAGATGTTGAAGAAGATGTTAAAGTTTCGATATGTGAACTAGAACATGGACCATTACTTTTTGAAAGTGATGAAGATCCAGAGGAGTTGGATCATATGAATGATTCAAAGTAGCTGGAAGACTGATGACTAAAGCATCAAATGAGACCGTAAGGTCTTCTGAATTTAAAACTAATGAGTTGTGTATGGTTGCAGGTTTGAAAGAAGATAGGTAGTCTTTTAAAGTTGTCAAAAACATGAAAGAATACCTTCTAGAAGATAAAAGTTTTGAAGCAGAATATGACAAGGAGACTAAAAAGGAAACAGTTCACTACAATGGACAAGTGCTAAAAGACATCATTGAAACAAATGATGAGAAGGAGAGACTAGCTGATAGTCTGAAGATTTCTTTGAGTTTGAATCAACATACTGATATGCTGACAGAAGAAGAGAGACCAGAGCAGCATACTATAGTGTTGCCAAAGGAAGAAGAGGTGGACAGCCAAATGGAAGAAGAAGAGGAAGAACATCTACTGAAGGATGTTAAGAAAGGTTTAGCAGAGGAAGAAGGACCATGTGATGATGGATCAATAACAAATGAATACATGGGAGATTGTGTAAAATTTCCAAAGTTCACTCTAAGTAAAATCATTGAGTTATATAGAGAATTAGACTTTCAAAGAAGAAAGTTAGAAGAGCAGAGGATAAATGTTCAGGATATATTGCTAATGAAGGATGACAAAGAAGTTGTCATAAATAATAATCAAGAAGAAGTTAACAGATGTATGAAACAGAAGCAGGAAATTGTTCTGAAAGACAATATAGCAGCAGCAGGAAAGGTACAAAATAACAATAAAGAAGAGGGTAAAGATGAAAAGGAAGCGATCAGAATAAGTGAAGAAAAAGTAAGAATGAGAGTTAAACAATCAAGAGATGAAAACAGTCAGTAGACTAAGGATATACAGGACAGAGAAATTGAACTAATAAGAAGGTTAATGATGAAGGTGTTTCAGAGAAAGACAGCAGCAAGAAAAGAGAGGAGTAACAACAAAAGGAAGACAACAATAGACTATGAAAGCAGGGCAAGTGGAGCATTGCAGCATAAGTTATGGAGACCAAGAGAACAACAAGAAACAATAGTAGCAATAGAACAATTGACAAGCAAAGACAGGTTACAAAATAAAGTCTGGGATCCAGGAGGAAACAATTATCCAGACTTATGACCAAGTGGTCATAAATTTTCTTACTTAGGGAGTCTGATGCAAGAGCATTCAGCTCAACATTATCATTGTATTTTAGTAGACATAGGGGGTCTTGTCTTTCAAGGAAATTGGTTTCCTAAGTATTGAATTAATGTAATTATTAAGAGTTTTGAGTGATTTTAATGAGAGAAACTAGAATAGGATTTAATTGAATATGGTGAGGCATAATTGTAAATATTCTTGAATGTAGGAGAATATGAATGATTTAGGATAGTTGAGAAAACTGAGGGATTTGATAATTGATTGGATGCCTCAAATTAGGAATTAGTTCATGATTTTGTGGATTGAGAGAATCCTTAGGGATGAGAAAGAGATTTTAGTATTTTGTTGAGGAGTTTATGGATCCAAAACCAAAAATTGGTTTTAGAAATCCTTTGTATAAATGTAAGCCTAAAAGGCATGATCAGAGGTTAGAGACAGAGACAGAGAGAGAGAGAGAGTGAGATATTTAGTTGTGCTTGTAAGCCTATGGGCAGATGATGAACACAGGCCATTAATTAGAAGATCAGGCCCGAGGAGAGACAGAGTCTCAATAGGTAATAATTTGTTTAGGTATTTATACACAGAGAATTCGATTCTGAGTGCGTAGATGTGTGATTTGAGTGTTGATTGATAAATTATGTGTCTATCAGAGATTCTGCATAATATATGTATGCAGGCAGGGTCGAAGCGAATGTACAGAGGAGAAAAAGTACAATGGAAGGGAATGGATCGTTGAATCCATTCAAAGAGCCAATTAATGTTTTGGAGGAACAGGAACTAAAGAAACTCGCAGAGCTAAGTTCAAGAGGAGTCGTGAAGTGGAATGTTGGAGATCCTAGAAGAAAACCGAAACCCATAGAAAACACTCAGAAATAGTGTAAAAACTAAGTAAAGGGAGAAATGAGAAGTGAAGCAATGATGAACAGTGACTGTTGGATCTTGAAGATCAATGCCCAGGATCCAATCACAAAGGAGACGGAGGAATATCGCATCGACAATTTTTTTTAAACAGTGAAAGCATATTTCGGGCAGCCTAAAAACTGTAAGTGGTATTGAGCGCGGCAGCCCCGATCCCATTATGTGATCGACACGTGGCAATGAGGAGGAGAGAGGAAACCGCTTATTGGGCGTTTAATCCTGGTGCACATGGCCCGGCCGAAATCTTTGTGAGCTGTTAGATCTGGCATGAGTAAATGGAAAATGGAGGATCAGTGATTAATTTCATTGATTGGAAGTAATCCCAACCATTGGATTGGAGGATACAACAAACGGTTGAGATGTAATCGCATATCGCAAGGTTAGGAGGTGAAGGATGGTGCGACGGCCGATAGCAATAATTTCTAATCAGAAGTCGGGTGTTTCGGAGATCAGAGCAACAATGTGGAATGGCTTGGTATTAATAGACCCAATGAATATTATGGTTGTGGTTATATAAATTTTGAAGTCCGGCTTATATGGTGCGCAGTGGAATTTTAATGTATATCCTTTGTATTCGGTAAAGTATTGTGCCATGTCTTTTAATATAAGAGGGTGATTTAATTGTTCTGATAGTCACATATCGGAGTCAGAGGGGCGATACAGGCACATATGTGGTAAGACCATGGTAACTGTGATGAGCGATTGTGATAAAGGAAATTCTTGATAACTGTGCAAATGCTGAGGATCGGGGAAAAGGTATGGTTTACGTATTTTGTGTGTTATCTATTATAAAGAGGGTATAATGGATTAAAGCACGATAAAACGGTTTTAATGGGTTTCCAATTATATCCAAAAGCTAAAAAGGGGGTTTGTTTATATGTGCAGCCACAAGGATTTATAAAGGTTTATAAGGGTTAACCAGACCCGATACGAAGGGGATGAAGGAAATGCTTTAATAAAGTCATACATGAAGATTAAGGGGTGATTAGATTCCTGATAACAAAGGTTTAGACTTTGGTTAGTTTATTTATATGTTTCCGCATTATTTCTAAAGAAAGGGGCCTTAACCATCACTATTAGTGAAGTTTTGACCTGGTAGGTCATATCTATTCATGGGAAAACGATTTATGCCTAGGTCTACATGAATACTGTGGGTAAAGTAGGGGTAACCCTACGTTAGTCGTCCACGTGGTTTCATAAAAGTTTTGGAACAAAGACTTTTAAATGGGTCCCCACGTGACCCTAAAAAAACATGTCCCCCAATGAAGCTTTGCAACGATTTTTATCTGCGGAGCTTGAAGAGTATTTTTTTGATGTCAAGTACTTTAATAAATAGTATATGCCTTATTCGACTTGGGTCATGTTGTGCTCTACAACAACCCCCCATTTCATATCATTTATATTTACAAAATTATCATATGAAATGGGTCCCTTTAGAAGTTATTTGGTATCAATATTGTATTGTTCAAAAAGGTCCGATAAACAAATGAAAAAATTATATAAAAAACCTTTTGAAAAACCCATTTTGATCAAATAAATCAATTCTTAATCATTGCGATAAAGCGATCGCAAGATCGCATATCGCAATGACATAAGGAGTATATGTAAATCACACATTGGTTTCCGCCGATGCGATATTGCTATCGGTGATCGGCAATACTCTATGCACATTTTAAAGAGCGCCCCCAGGTCATACCCCCGATGCGATGTGATATCGCAATCGGCAATCAGTGATACACTATCTATGCACATTGTAATGCCCATTCACCCCGATGCAATGCGATTTCGCTATCGACGATCGGTGGTATGCTATCCATATGTTTATATAATACCAATTTTCCCGATGCGATGCGATATCGCTATCGGTGATCGGGGTTTCAAAATTGTCAACATAAGGATTTAAGTGTTCCCGACGCCTGATTATGATATAGCGCAGATTTCAAGAAAAGCCATTAAATGGAAGGATATAATGATCAATTCATATTTAAAGCTTGATCAGTCGAACGATGATTCACCTGCGCACAACCGCCAAAACATCTCTAAGCACGCTTAAAGGAATCATTCAGCCAGTTAATGGTATAATGGGCATTTAAGGATTGGCAGGTTTTAAATGGCCATTTAATGAAATTGTAAGATCTTCCCATGTATTGTATCCGCGGCCATTTTTAGAGTTAATCTCTCAGCACTCTTTGATCAATATATCTTTCCCATAGTGGATTTTCATTGTCATTTCTCTGTGTTACGTTTATTTTCGCCTCTGTGCAGAATTCATCCAAAGGAGAAAGCTCAGGCAAGATGGGAAAGAAATCCAAGAAGACCACAGGCGCTTCCGCTGCGCTAGCTGCAGGAAAAGCTGTCGCTGACAAAAAAAAGGGATTGATATCTGATACTACATGTTTGGGTCTTGTCAGAACTACTTGGCAAGGTACCTACAACCTGATTGAAGCTGAAGAACCAGCAGCAACCACAGTACAAGCTACTGTGGATTTAACTCGGAAATCTGAGGGTACTCTTAAGGATTTAGCTTACTCCTTCCTTCACCGGATAGTAGCGAGAGAACAAATCCTCCCATACACAGATGTAGTGCGGTGGGCAATTGAAGAAATCCCAATCCTGGATAGAACCTTCAGCACCAAAGATGGGATAATTTTCGGGTCATTCAGGGCGGATGATCTAAGGCAAATGTATCATTTGCCTGAGCCAGAGAAGATATACAATAAGGCATTCCTGGTGAAATTCTCAAACAAAAATGAAGTTGAATCCGAACCCATCCGGGATTGGAGACAAAATCCGGCAAAGCACAAACATGAGTCTTCTGGTAAGTACTCAGTTGATTCCCTGGCTTCTCCTTATTGCTATGCTGGAATAATGATGTGTAGATTGTGGGGATTGCATGACTCTGCTAATTTTACCATAGAAATGGTTCCCCTAATGGAAGCAGCATGCAACAGTGTAATTATGGATTGGGCCACTATTCTCTCAGATAAACTAGCCTCAGCTCTTCTTGAATTTAGGAGTAAGACCCGCGTTTCTGAAAGGATAATTCCCCCATTCTATTACAGTGCCTGTATCTTAGATACCTTATGTTTTAATTCTGAATTTCCTGTGCTCGACTAGAGGTGGAAGCCACAAGACCCCATGCCTATCCACATATATCATCAGAAACTATGGAAATCCTCTTACAAGCACCATCTGTACCAAGTCTGTAATGGCTTTATGGTGCCTATTTATTATTCTATTTTTGATAAACCCATTCCCAAGATTTCCTACCAAGCTGGGATTGATTTAACAGTGGTAGGGATATCGTTTGGAGAGGACGAAAAGCAGAGAAGAGAGAAAGAGGAAAAGTGGAAGAGAGAGCAGGAGGAAAGGCAGAAGAGAGAGCAGGAAAAAGTGCGGAAGGAGACCCAAGCTGAAAAGGAAAAACAAACCACCATGATGTCAATATAGATACTCATATTGACCCTAAATTGCTCCAGGAATGGAAGCAATTTGATTCCATTATCAGTGGTTTGGAATGCTCAAAGGACACAGACACTTCAAAGGTAGCGGATACACAGGATATCACTTCACCACAGGTTCTAAGTGGAACCAACGGCCCACCCATTTCTAAAGAGGTAGAGGTAATGCCAAAGGACCCCTCCGACCAAATCATTCTGCAGGTAGAAGATATTCCTCCCCTAGATGTTTTCTACAGCCCAAGGCATAAAGCGGTGGTTAAACGACAAAGGAAAAGAAGAAGGACTGATCAACCTTCCCTTTTCCCAGAGCAAACTGTCACGGGCAATGTAGTTTGGAAGGAGGAGTTTGACCCCTCCGATGACCTGACAAAACTGTCACAGTATGCAGGAGCTTATTCAGCAACGACAATAGACAAGGCATCTGAGGTAAGCCTTTTACTGAAAACAAAGGATCAGGAGATTTTTTCATTGCAGGCACAGTTAAGTGAAGCAAATCAGAAAGCAGAGCAGGCAGAGCAGCAATTGTTGACGCAACAGCAAGTGAACAATCAACTAACTCAACAATTGCAGGCAGAAAAACAAAGGATTGATCAAAGCGAAATCTAGAAGCAAAAGGAATTGTCAGAGGCATTGGCACAATTGAAGGCAACAAATGAGCAAATGATGAAAACAAAAGATGAGCAAATTGCTCAATTATCATCACAGCTCGAGAAAACAAAGGGCGTTCCACAAGTGGCTGAATTTAAAGCAGAAGCATTACAAATAAATACTGCATTAATATCCCAAATTAAGCTTCTGTGTCAACAAATAGCCCAGGCAGAGCCACTATGTGAATTAACAGCATCTATAAGTAAGCAAGTAGACAAGGCCAGGACTGAATTGGATCAAGCTGAAGAAACGATAGCTGCATTTCTCGACTGGCAAGATTCTGACCAAGGACAAGCGGCCAATTTACCCAGGATCTTAGAATCACACAAAGATATACTCTTCACTGAATGGCAGTCCCAGTTAATGAAAGCAGAGAGGGCGGTTTCAAGATGTAAATCAACTTCTAGCAATTTAGTTGAATTGGTCAATAACACTCTCTACTTATCAAACATGATTTCCTAATGCACACCAGGAAAGTTGACGACAATGAAAACGTTGGAGCAATCATGTTATCCAGATCTGGAAGAAAAGGGGAGGTTAATCGCTGGGATTAACAATTTAACCTGGGACACATATTGGTTCTTCCTAGTAAAGCCGCACACACAGAGAGACGCCCTCAAGTGCGTAACGGATGCAATCGGGTATATTATCCCCGATATTCAGGATGCCACATACGCCGCCTAGCTCAGCTCACGCCTCAACAAACCACCTGAAGTAGAGCCAATGCTTGCGATAAGTCAGCTCAGATTTAAAGGCAAGCAGCCTACTTGATGAATCATGCCGCTGACTGCGAGATCGCTGAGGAAAATAGGATCAAGATTTATTGATACCAATTAAGTAGGATTTCTGTTTTATAGATAGGTAGATTAATTAAGTATTTATAGACCCTTTCATTGTTTTGGAAAGGGTCGTAAAGTTTTGTACTTGACTTAAAGACTGAAGTCACACTATTGTGCTTCAGCCATATTCTTTTATAAAACTGGACCAGTTATTCTAAATTCAACATGGTAGCTTTTCTGCAAATGTGCACTATTGTCTTTGTTTGAAAACATCTCTGCGTTGAAGGAAGAATCACAGATAGCGATTGATATTGGGAGTATTTTATCAGCTCATATGGTACTATTATCTATGTCTGATTCCATTCTTTTCATATGAATTGTTATCCAATTTATTTTGCTATTATCAAATATATGTATGCGTTTTAACAGCAGTTCTGTATTCTTTCCACTATTGGATGTTTATGGTATGCTTTTCTTTTAATCATATATGTGTCGATGATATAAATGATGAGTGTAGTATTATTGTTTTAATCACTTTGCTTAACTACTTAAGTAAAGTAATCATTGAATGAATTAATGTCTATGCCTGTCAGATGGAGTCATATATATGCCTGTTTGAAAACATAGATTATCAAGCGCTACACTTAGAGAGATATAACCATTCCCGGGATTAGTAGTAGTTATTTTATTCTGTCAATAGATTAAGTTATTCGCCTATCATTAGATTAGTTAAACAATCATCCATTCATCACGTTTATCCATTATTGGGAAACTGGTCCCATTATCCCCAGTTGGAGCCACCATTCCAAACGGAAAAGGAGCTGTACTAAGGTCCGGACCGGGTGGTTATATGCCAATGTTGTTGCAACGATTTTCGCGGCATCAACAGGTCAAAAAAACCCAACTACCGCACCTGTCGGAATCGATGCATTACAAAAACTCATTGTTAAGTTTGCATTCTTCAACACAAGTTATTAGAGAGGGAGAAGGGCGTTGATTAAAAAAAAATTAATTCTGTAATTATTTTGTTACTGACTAATGATTTAACAATTTTGTAAATTAAAAAAATCACTAATTTTTTTTACTTGCTCCATTTTTTTTTATTGTTTTGCTGGCTCCACGAATTTTATGATCTATCTTTGGCTCCGGTGCCACTGGAAATGAGGAGCATAAATACAAATTTTATGTTGGCATTATGATACAAGTGTTGTCCTTGATGGCAACTCACTCAGAGACAGGTACAAGTGATGGCAACTTGATCAGAGGACAGATCTCAGTACAACAGGACAAGAAAGAGATATACGCAGGTTCGTTAAGGAAAACCAACGTGTACACGCAGGTTGGCTTCAGTAAAAGTGGGTACATGTGAAAAGTACCTTTGGTCCGTGGCGGTTAGTCCTTGGAAGTTGTGCCTATGGTTTTGGACCATGGTGTCTCGACGGGCGTGTCGATCCGTAGTTTTGAAGTTGATGGTATTGTGTTACTATGGTTTTGGTCCGTGGTATTGTGAAGTGCCTAAGGCTATATAAGGAGAAGATCATTAGGCAAAGTGAAGCAAGCAATGTGTGTCTGATGAAGTGAGAAGATCTGGTATTGCTGGTTATCTGTTTGGGACACTTGGCAAGGGTCGGATCTGACAGCGAAGGTGTAAGTAATTATTTCTAGATCTGCATGCGGGTTGCCTTTGGAGAAAGTGCGTATACACGCGGTTTTGGTATATCGAAGTAGCGTATGCATAATAAGATTTGATATTTCAGGTTGTTGTTGATTCTGGTGGTTGTTGCAGAGTTCTGGGCTCTGGTTTGTGTTCTGTGTTCTTGATGACAGGGTTTCAGTGATTCAGTATTGGGTGATCTAGAGAATTATGATGCAAGTATAAGTTGATGATTGTATTGCAGCAGTGTTTGTTTTATACTCATGGATCCAGTATGAAAATGTATGAAACGTGGTCCCGGGAAGATCGTAGGCCGGCACCTACGTACTGGTAAACATATCAGCCAGTACAAGAGCCAGGGGGTTGTAGCTCCCTTCTAGGAGCAGCTGGAAAATGAGTGAAGGTTGTAGCCTTCTGTAGGGTTGGCACCTACGTACTAGTAAATGGATCGGCTAGTACAAGAGCTATGAGGGTTGTAGCCCTCTGCAGGTTGTAGCCTGCGTGGTGGTAAAGGACTGCACCAGTACATTGTAAAAGAAGTTTCTTATTAAAGGAAGATAGAAACAAATTGCAGCAGGTGGTTTTCACCCACATTGGGTTTCCACCTTATATCATGGTGTTCATGTGTGTGCCTTATGTGTGATGATCTGTTCTGTTATACTGCACATGTTTACTGTTAATATGGTTAATAATGTTCTGATGCATTTACTGAAGATAAGCTAACTGAATCATAAGATTACTGCATGTATGCTAGTTGCCCTTAACAAAGTCGCATATATACGCTGATATCCTTAATTGAAGCTGCGTGTATGAATCTGAGTATGAAATTGAAAAAGTTTTATCTGATCTGATAATACTGATTCACCCCCCCTCTTAGTATTATTTCCAACAATTGGTATCAGAGCTAGTCCTTCAGAGAAGCTTGATCGCTTGAAGGAGATTCGTAGAACAATGGGGAAGAAAGCACGTCAGAAGAAGAAGACAGCTCAAAGGAACAATGACAACCTGTCGTTGAGTGGAAGCAAAAATTCAGATCCTGAATCACCTCAGATTGAAGATGGACAAGCAATTGAAGCATCAGATCAAATCATAGATCAGCAAGATCTACCTAGCAAAAGGGAGAATGCCCTCAAAGAAGAAATCATCATATTAAAAGATCAGTTGGAATGTGCATCCAGAATTCGACAAATGCTGCTAGCGCTGAATAAAGAGCAAGAGAACGAGTTCCTCGAACTAAGGCATCAGTTGGATGAAGGAAGGAAAGCTGAAGAGACCTTGAAGAAGCAATGTCTGGAAAAAGAAGAACAACATCAAGTTGAGTTAAATATCTTGAAAAGTAAATTAGAAGAAAAAGATAAACTATTACGATTTCAAGATAGTACTAAGATCTTGGATGATATTCTTAGTAGTCAAAGGTCCCCTGCTATCAAAACTGGTCTTGGTTTTCAAGAGTCTATTGAAGGTGAATCTGGTTCACAAAGTAAGACAAGAATCTCTAATGCAAAATCTGAAAGGCTCTACAAGGAGATGAAAGGACAACCCCATCAACAATCAAGGAAAGAGACTCCTCAAAGAAAATCTTTTACTCCTCCCATGAATAATGTTGAATGTTATGTATGTCATAATCTTGGACATGTTGTAGCCATATGTAGAAGAAGAAGGTTTCAAGACCATCATGCAGAAAGATCATCACATTCAAGGTACTTTAATGGATATTGCTTTTCTTGCAATATGTTTGGCCACAAAGCTGTTGATTGCTATAGGAGGAATATGAAACATGTAAGATGCTATGCATGTAACAAGTTTGGACATAGAGCAAAGGATTGCAGGAACAAATCTCATGATAAGAAGAAATCATCAACATGCCTAAAGATATGGAAGAAGAAGGAAGTTCAGTCAGAAAGATGTGGCACAGCACAGGGTACTCAGCACAGCACAGACATAACAGACTCAGGGGGAGCTGAAGGCATAGAACTTCAGTGTTCTAATTCTCATACGCAAGTTTAATGAAGGGAAGTCGCGTATATACACGAGTTTAACACTGAAAAATCACGTATATGTCAGTCTGAAGAAATGCAATGGGGATAGGCTCAGAAAAGGGGTCTGATATGATTCAGTCCAATATCTGCTCTCTTGATTAACGATTACAGTCTGCTGAGGATGTTTGGAAATGTTTTGATACTTGTAAGATGTTAGAAGTGTTTAATCCTAACTTGATGATGATGAGATCTTGATGCTTATTACTGATGTATGCATGATCAGATCTAACTACAGATGGCACAGGCTCAGGGGGAGCATATACTTCAAATAATGCATTGTTGGCATTATGGTTAGAAGTTGTTGATAAAGTCTATGAAGCTAAATGATACATCTTGTTGTTTGATCAAAGGAATGGTATTGCAGGCTGATGGTACAGATCATATATCATGAATGATAGTCATGGTCTTGAATGAATTGCTGGTCTTAGAACTTGCATCTACTCAGGGGGAGCATGGATGGATTGATACAACTTGGAGCCCATTCAGAAACTTCAGCATGTATCTCTTTTGTGATATCTCTTTTATGGTGTCAAGGTCATGTAACGACCTATGTTGGTTTCCCCACTATGCCTGGGATGAATGATGTAATGTAATTGGTTGTTATTTTCTGATGTATCCCCACTTGGTTGGGAGTACGGATGTATGTATTGAGTCTTTTGGTGATGGGAAGGTCCTTTATGATGTATAAGTCTTGGCTCTTTTTGAAGAACATCCTTTGCAGATCTTGCCTACAGTCAGGGGGAGTATGGACAGCAGAAGGTATACCAAAGAAGAGAATATCTTGGTCCGCCCTTTGCCCTTGATGTCAAAGGGGGAGAGTGACTTGGTGTGGTGGTTGCCATCAAGTCCAAAGGGGGAGATTGTTGGCATTATGATACAAGTGTTGTCCTTGATGGCAACTCACTCAGAGACAGGTACAAGTGATGGCAACTTGATCAGAGGACAGATCTTAGTATAGTAGGACAAGAAAGAGATATACGCAGGTTCGTTAAGGAAAACCAGTGTGTACATGCAGGTTGGCTTCAGTAAAAGCGCATACATGTGAAAAGTACCTTTGGTCCGTGGCGGTTAGTCCTTGGAAGTTGTGCCTATGGTTTTGGACCATGGTGTCTCGACGGGCGTGTCGATCCCTAGTTTTGAAGTTGATGGTATTGTGTTACTATGGTTTTGGTCCGTGGTATTGTGAAGTGCCTAAGGCTATATAAGGAGAAGATCATTAGGCAAAGTGAAGCAAGCAATGTGTGTCTGATGAAGTGAGAAGATCTGGTATTGCTGGTTATCTGTTTGGGACGCTTGGCAAGGGTCGGATCTGACAGCGAAGGTATAAGTAATTATTTCTAGATCTGCACGCGGGTTGCCTTTGGAGAAAGTGCGTATACACGCGGTTTTGGTATATCGAAGTAGCGTATGCATAATAAGATTTGATATTTCAGGTTGCTGTTGATTCTGGTGGTTGTTGTAGAGTTCTGGGCTCTGGTTTGTGTTCTGTGTTCTTGATGACAGGGTTTCAGTGATTCAGTATTGGGTGATCTAGAGAATTATGATGCAAGTATAAGTTGATGATTGTATTGCAGCAGTGTTTGTTTTATACTCATGGATCCAGTATGAAAATGTATGAAACGTGGTCCCGGGAAGATCGTAGGCTGGCACCTACGTACTGGTAAACATATCAGCCAGTACAAGAGCCAGGGGGTTGTAGCTCCCTTCTAGGAGCAGCTGGAAAACGAGTGAAGGTTGTAGCCTTCTGTAGGGTTGGCACCTACGTACTAGTAAATGGATCAGCTAGTACAAGAGCTATGAGGGTTGTAGCCCTCTGCAGGTTGTAGCCTGCGTGCTGGTAAAGGACTGCACCAGTACATTGTAAAAGAAGTTTCTTATTAAAGGAAGATAGAAACAAATTGCAGCAGGTGGTTTTCACCCACATTGGGTTTCCACCTTATATCATGGTGTTCGGGTGTGTGCCTTATGTGTGATGATCTGTTCTGTTATACTGCACCTGTTTACTATTAATATGGTTAATAATGTTCTGATGCATTTGCTGAAGATAAGCTAACTGAATCATAAGATTACTGCATGTACGCTAGTTGCCCTTAACAAAGTCGCGTATATACGCTGATATCCTTAACTGAAGCTGCGTGTATGAATCTGAGTATGAAATTGAAAAAGTTTTATCTGATCTGATAATACTGATTCACGCCCCCTCTCAGTATTGTTTCCAACAATTGGTATCAGAGCTAGTCCTTCAGAGAAGCTTGATCGCTTGAAGGAGATTCGTAGAACAATGGGGAAGAAAGCACGTCAGAAGAAGAAGACAACTCAAAGGAACAATGACAACCTGCCGTTGAGTGGAAGCAAGAATTCAGATCCTGAATCACCTCAGATTGAAGATGGACAAGCAAATGAAGCATTAGATCAAATCATAGATCAGCAAGATCTACCTAGCAAAAGGGAGAATGCCCTCAAAGAAGAAATCATCATATTAAAAGATCAGTTGGAATGTGCATCCAGAATTCGACAAATGCTGCTAGCACTGAATAAAGAGCAAGAGAACGAGATCCTCGAACTAAGGCATCAGTTGGATGAAGGAAGGAAAGCTGAAGAGACCTTGAAGAAGCAATCTCTGGAAAAAGAAGAACAACATCAAGTTGAGGTAAATATCTTGAAAAGTAAATTAGAAGAAAAAGATAAACTATTACGATTTCAAGATAGTACTAAGATCTTGGATGATATTCTTAGTAGTCAAAGGTCCCCTGCTATCAAAACTAGTCTTGGTTTTCATGAGTCTATTGAAGGTGAATCTGGTTCACAAAGTAAGACAAGAATCTCTAATGCAAAATCTGAAGGGCTCTACAAGGAGATGAAAGGACAACCCCATCAACAATCAAGGAAAGAGACTCCTCAAAGAAAATCTTTTACTCCTCCCATGAATAATGTTGAATGTTATGTATGTCATAATCTTGGACATGTTGCAGCCATATGTAGAAGAAGAAGGTTTCAATACCATCATGCAGAAAGATCGTCACATTCAAGGTACTTTAATGGATATTGCTTTTCTTGCAATATGTTTGGCCACAAAGCTGTTGATTGCTATAGGAGGAATATGAACATGTAAGATTCTATGCATGTAACAAGTTTGTACATAGAGCAAAGGATTGCAGGAATAAAGCTCATGATAAGAAGAAATCATCAACATGCCTAAAGATATGGAAGAAGAAGGACATTCAGTCAGAAAGATGTGGCACAGCACAGGGTACTCAGCACAGCACAGACATAACAAACTCAGGGGAGCTGAAGGCATAGAACTTCAGTGTTCTAATTCTCATACACAAGTTTAATGAAGGGAAGTCGCGTATATACGCGAGTTTAACACTGAAAAATCGCGTATATGTCAGTCTGAAGAAATGCAGTGGGGATAGGCTCAGAAAAGGGGTCTGATATGATTCAGTCCAATATCTGCTCTCTTGATTAACGATTACAGTCTACTGAGGATGTTTGGAAATGTTTTGATACTTGTAAGATGTTAGAAGTGTTTAATCCTAACTTGATGATGATGAGATCTTGATGCTTATTACTGATGTATGCATGATCAGATCTAATTACAGATGGCACAGGCTCAGGGGGAGCATATACTTCAAATAATGCATTGTTGGCATTATGGTTAGAAGTTGTTGATAAAGTCTATGAAGCTAAATGATACATCTTGTTGTTTGATCAAAGGAATGGTATTGCAGGCTGATGGTACAGATCATATATGATGAATGATAGTCATGGTCTTGAATGAATTGCTGGTCTTAGAACTTGCATCTACTCAGGGGGAGCATGGATGGATTGATACAACTTGGAGCCCATTCAGAAACTTCAGCATGTATCTCTTTTGTGATATCTCTTTTATGGTGTCAAGGTCATGTAACGGCCTATGTTGGTTTCCCCACTATGCCTGGGATGAATGATGTAATGTAATTGGTTGTTATTTTCTGATGTATCCCCACTTGGTTGGGAGTATGGATGTATGTATTGAGTCTTTTGGTGATAGGAAGGTCCTTTATGATGTATAAGTCTTGGTTCTTTTTGAAGAACATCCTTTGCAGATCTTGCCTACAGTCAGGGGGAGCATGTTCAGCACAGCAGAGCAGAGATATTCAGCATGTACTCAGGGGGAGTATGGACAGCAGAAGGTATACCAAAGAAGAGAATATCTTGGTCTGCCCTTTGCCCTTGATGTCAAAGGGGGAGAGTGACTTGGTGTGGTGGTTGCCATCAAGTCCAAAGGGGGAGATTGTTGGCATTATGATACAAGTGTTGTCCTTGATGGCAACTCAGTCAGAGACAGGTACAAGTGATGGCAACCTGATCAGAGGACAGATCTCAGTACAGCAGGACAAGAAAGAGATATACGCAGGTTCGTTAAGGAAAACCAGCGTGTACACGCAGGTTGGCTTCAGTAAAAGCGCGTACATGTGAAAAGTACCTTTGGTCCATGTCGGTTAGTCCTTGGAAGTTGTGCCTATGGTTTTGGACCATGGTGTCTCGACAGGCGTGTCGATCCCTAGTTTTGAAGTTGATGGTATTATGTTACTATGGTTTTGGTCCGTGGTATTGTGAAGTGCCTAAGGCTATATAAGGAGAAGATCATTAGGCAAAGTGAAGCAAGCAATGTGTGTCTGATGAAGTGAGAAGATCTGGTATTGTTGGTTATCTATTTGGGATGCTTGGCAAGGGTCGGATCTGACAGCGAAGGTGTAAGTAATTATTTCTAGATCTGCACGCAGGTTGCCTTTGGAGAAAGTGCGTATACACGCGGTTTTGGTATATCGAAGTAGCGTATGCATAATAAGATTTGATATTTCAGGTTGCTATTGATTCTGGTGGTTGTTGCAGAGTTCTGGGCTCTGGTTTGTGTTCTGTGTTCTTGATGACAGGGTTTCAGTGATTCAATATTGGGTGATCTAGAGAATTATGATGCAAGTATAAGTTGATGATTGTATTGCAGCAGTGTTTGTTTTATACTCATGGATCCAGTATGAAAATGTATGAAACGTGGTCCCGGGAAGATCGTAGGCCGGCACCTACGTACTGGTAAACATATCAGCCAGTACAAGAGCCAGGGGGTTGTAGCTCCCTTCGAGGAGCAGCTGGAAAACGAGTGAAGGTTGTAGCCTTCTGTAGGGTTGGCACCTACGTACTAGTAAATGGATCGGCTAGTACAAGAGCTATGAGGGTTGTAGCCCTTTGCAGGTTGTAGCCTGCGTGCTGGTAAAGGACTGCACCAGTACATTGTAAAAGAAGTTTCTTATTAAAGGAAGATAGAAACAAATTGCAGCAGGTGGTTTTCACCCACATTGGGTTTCCACCTTATATCATGGTGTTCATGTGTGTGCCTTATGTGTGATGATCTGTTCTGATATACTGCACCTGTTTACTGTTAATATGGTTAATAATGTTCTGATGCATTTACTGAAGATAAGCTAACTGAATCATAAGATTACTGCATGTACGCTAGTTGCCCTTAACAAAGTCGCATATATACGCTGATATCCTTAACTGAAGTTGCGTGTATGAATCTGAGTATGAAATTGAAAAAGTTTTATCTGATCTGATAATACCGATTCACCCCCCCCCTCTCAGTATTATTTCCAACATTTTACACACAAAACACATGAAAAGTGACTCTTCTATTTATCACACAAAAACTTGATTATTACAATGAAACTTTTTACTCGCTTAAAATATCTTGACATGCAACCACACTAAGTTCGTCTATCACTTAACTTGACTTGACTCAAGGCTCAATAAACTCACTCTCTAATTTTAGCCATTTTCTCATACGGAAGTAATTAACTTATTTTAACATTCATCACATGTTATAATTTAAAATATAATTGAAAATATTGATAATACATGAATATCACAATCAAATTGTAAATAATTACACAATAGCTTATAAGACCTAGATTTGAACTATGTTATGAATTTAATTTTAGTAAAAGGGTATAATGTATATTGAAGATATATTATCAAATTCTATGTATGGAAGATTAAATGTGAACTAATAAAAATGTAAGAATATATATGAAATTAGATATGGATAAATATTGCACAATGATTTCGCAAAGTTCGCTACCGGCGTTAATTACAAATCCAATATATACAATATCATAACTTATGAATCAAGTATCACACAATAAAACGTTATGCTAACATTCTCGTGAGAGTTTACCTAATAGCCTTGCTGCTTCTCGGATCTTCATAGCCTCAATGGAAAATCTTTTCATTACAACTCTCTCCTCCTTTCTTGGCTATTGTCATATATTAAATAAATATAACACCATCCAAATTACCAATAAAAAAATAAATATAATTTATATTAAAGAAAATTATTAAAATATTAGTGTGAAAAAATTTATTAATTTGAAAATTTATTTCACATAGTAAATTTTTATGAAAAAATAATGATCACTATATTGAAATTTTCGTCGTACACAAAAATGACTAGATTTTTTCTATTGTACAATTTGAAAGTATCTTGATCTGAAAAGGAATCACTTGCAACTTACAACAACCCTTACGATCTAGATATTTGAGAGCTTTGTGTTGTGCGATTTTAGATGGCAATGATTCTAAATGATGACATCACCTAAGATCTAGAAATTTCAGATTCCTGAGTTCTTTCATTTCACATGGAAATTATTTTAACCTTTTAAATCCACTGGGATGTAAAAATTGAGGTTTGAAAGATTGCCAATGCCTAAATGCACATATTCAATTTGATTATAGTTAAGACCAAGAAATTCAAGTTGTTTTAATTGCCCCAATGATTTTGGAAATACCATAACTCACAAAAATTGAATAGAACAAAGCGTGGAGCGGACGACTGCTCTTCTCAGTATTATGAATCAGTTAAATAAGATTACATAGGAAACATCAATAATCAGTCACTGGAGCTAAACTCGATTTAAATTGGACTAAGTGAAACTGAACTAGGACATTTGGAGGGACGGTTTTGACACCTAACAGGTGGTTGGAATTAGAATTTCCAACACTCTCCCTTAATTACAACCATATAAAAATTCAATTAAGATGTATGTTGGTCTATGTCTCAGCTAGACTTACAATTAAAAAAAATTGACTTCAGGTACATTTACTTTTCTTATTCTCTTCTTTCAGATCCTGTAGCCTCTAAATTGTTTCAATTTTTTCTCTTCGTTGCATCCTTCAAACCTCTGTTTCTTCATTTGTTGATGTCCCGTTTTCCATTCTTCTAGGCTGTCTAAGAATATCCTAGACTTCTTTAAAACACAACTTGTATGTGGGTTGCTGCCACATATTATCTTCTGTAGTGCGCTTTTCACCATCAATTTGTTGCAACATAAGAGCACAATAAAATTTCGTCTCTTTAGGACTCCAATAGCTGAAAATTTCATTAATTTCATTAGCATGCACATTGTCTTCAACATTCATTTCTACAGCTTTTATGCAGACCTCATCTACACATGGTGTTGCAAGCCATGCTTCAAGGAAATTTAACTCTTCTTCATAATTGTTATGTGTACCTGCACATTGAAAATAAACATTAGAATTAAAAATATTTACATAACCACATTGGTTATGTTCCTTCTTCTCTGCCTCTTCTTCTGTCTTTGTTTTCTCTTTGTGGGCTTCCTTCTTTGCCTGTGCATTTATCTCTGTCTCTATCTATATCTGTCTCTTCCACTTGACTTTCAGATTCAAGTGGGATTTTCTCACCAAATAGCATCATGTCAATGTGATTTTTTTGTTGCATCATCTGCAACCTTTCATCTTTAGCCAATAATTCTTCATCAAAATTTACATCAACAATATTAATTTCTTGATTCACCATAGCATAGACTGCTCCAATGGAAATTTCATTGTCATCAACAAGCTCTATTGCTAGATTCACCAAACTTTAATCAGCAAGCTCTGTTGCTAGTTTTACCAAATCTTCATCAAGAAGCTCTCTTGTTGGATTTACCAAACTTTCATCAGTAAGCTCTGTTGTTGGTTTTACCAAATCTTCATCAACAAGCTTTGTTGCTAGATTTACCAAACTTTCATCCATTTGTGGTTGTGAAAAGTGGGATTCATGAGCATCTATGTCCTCTTTTTCTCTTGATTTTGCAACTTCTTCACAGACATCATCCACTTGTGGATAAGCACAGTGGGATTCAACAAACTTTTCAGTTCGTTGTAGATCTGATGTTATAGATCCACCTTCATCTTCAACTTTAGTGCTCCCCCTAATCCAGGCGGATATTGGTGACCACCCACCTATTCCACTTGGACCCCCAACACTGTCTCTTTCAGTTTTTTTGTTTCCTTAATTGTAGCACAATTTACTATTTTTGGCAGTTTTTTGGGACTTGAACTTCCAGAGTCGTTTTGAGACCCTAAATGATGTTTTTATGGAAAATTTAGAGTCTGAAACTTCTGAAACCACTTTGTAGGCTTGTTTTCGCCCTTCTCTTTGAGATCTTCAAAACAAGGTATTATGATAGCCAAACGGAGATCGTATGCTAAAGTTACGAGCCCGTGAAGTTGATGTACCAATTTACCCAAACGGGGCCCACAGTTTTGGTGCTTCATCTCCTAAGGTTAGGTTTTTGGATGTTTAGGGTTTGCTATTGTTTCTCAATAATAAATAGGCCTTTGAGCCTCATTTAACTCAGTTCAAAGGCATGTAGCTGCCACATCTCTTCTCAAAGATAAGCTACCATCGCCTGAGATAGTATCATTTCCATTATGTTTGTAAGAATATCTCATTATTTGATATTAATGAAAGGAAGTGTTATTTTTATTGCATCTTTGTATTTATGGTTATATCTGTAATTTGTATTATTCATGTTTAAGTTCGAATCAGTGGTATCAAAGTGGTCTATTATTTCTTTGTTTTTCTTTGTATGTCCCCATCGAGGTTAGGATATAAGGAGTTAGGGCTTGATCTGGTTGAACCTTTGCAAGATCAGCCTCGAAAATCTTGATGGCCTCCTATGGCAGATGAAAAGAAATATGAGATGGAAGGAGATCCTATCAAAATCTTGCTTGAAGAAGCCCTTGAGTGACAAAGGAACGTGATGATGGACAACTTTGCCTAGATCCTTTAGTGACTACCCATGGGCGACCGGTCTACTTCCAACAACTACTCTAAAAGTGCCACACCCTTTAAGGTACAAGTTAATTTTGACATTCCCATATTTGAGGGTCAGATAAATGCAGATGTCATAGATTAATGGTTAAATCTGCTAGAAATATATTTTTCTATTCATGATTTTTCCAGCTGGGAAAAGATCACTTTTGCACTTCCCGAAGCTACCCTCCATGTCAAGGATTGGTGGGAAACCTATTGCGAGCAGAAGGATGAAAGTACGATCTCACTTTCTTTAGCCAAACCCACTTGGAACTCATTCTGGGATGCCATCAAGGAGCAGTACTACCTTGTCGGAAGCTATAAGGATAAATACATAAAGTGGACCACACTGAGGCAGGGAAGGGACAAAGACATGCTGAAGTTTACCAATAATTTTATACCCTTCACACAAATTTTAGTATCAAGGATTCAGAGCGAAATTTGGCACTCAAATACCGCAGTTGCCTACACAGGTACATCTAGGATGAGATGGAGTTTGTAGACATCTGCTCACTTGTCACAGTGTACCGATACGCTGTTAAGATCGAGAAAAAGTTTAAACAAAAGAAGTGAGACTTTGGATCTGCGAATATGAAGAACAAAGGACAAAGCAGAGGCAGGGTGGCTGAAGATAACCCATCGAAGCTACAAGAAAAAGCCACCGCCACGAAGTCAAAGAAGGACACAGGAAAGTGGTGTCAGTTCCATAAGAGCCCCACTCACAACACAAGTCAGTGTCGGACCAAGCAGTCGCTCATGGCCGAGTTGAATTCTTTAGAAATTGATGCATGTTCCAACCCTGACTCGAAATCCAACAAGAGGAATGACAAAGGGAAGAAAATTATTTATGCGAAGCCCAGTGCCAATGTTGCCACCACTAAGATACAGAAGAATGAGTCTGGCGATCCAGAGGAGGGGGAGCATCTTTTCCATTCACAAATGTGGGTGAAGGGTCCACCGCTGCAATTCATTGTCGATAGTGGCAGCTAAAAGAACCTCATTTCAACAGAGATCATAAAGCAGATGGGCCTACTGACTGTACCACACCCATAGCTGTACGACATCGGATGGCTTCACCAAGGACGAGACCTCCGAGTCAGACAACAGTGCCGCCTTCCCTACAACATCAAGCGCTTCATAGACGACGAATTGTGTGATGTTACTCCTCTCGACATTTGTGATGTATTATTAGGACAACCATACTTGTGGAAGCAACATGTTGTATAAGAGTCTAGACATCGCTCTATGATTATTTCTTTAGGTGATACATTATACATGATACCAGAGGTAGCCCTACCTACCACCACCTATTTGATCTCTGCCAAGAAATGCAGTAAAATCATATCCCAGAATAGGAAAAATATTTTCTTTCTGGTTCACTCTCAAAGTAAGGGGAAGATCATAGCTACATCCATGGCCCCTAGAAAGGGTTCCTCCACGTAGAAGAAGTAGGTGGATATGGTCATGAAAGGATACAAGGACATCTTCTCCTCACCCATAGGGGTACTGTTGCAATGTTAGGTCAAGCATTCATTCGATCTGACTCTCGGAGCACCTCTACCCAACGGGCCAATATATTTCCAATCCATTGTGGAAAATTCCAACTACAAGCAGCGACATGATCAATATCGGGTGCCACATAAATTTTAGGTGGGCGACAAAGTCTAGGTACATTTGCAGAAAAAATGCCTTACAAGAGCCCATCAGAAACTCAGACCACTTTGATATGGTCCTTACACCATTACCAAGGTTGTGGGAAACAATGCTTTGGAACACAACATTCCTCCATTCCTTGGCTTGCACCGAGTGTTCAATGTGGACTGCCCTCAACCATGCTTTCCACCATTGCTGGACAAATCAGGCGTTGCAAAACACCTCACTTCAACAGAGATAAACCCAGACTGCATGGAACATGCCACCACTGATCGGATCATGGAAACACAGATCAAGAGCACTCCCCAGCAAAAAATTCCAACTATATCAGGTTTTCAAAGATGGCCAACTCCTTCACAAAGGAAAATGGCTCACCAGGGACCAAGTTCAGTAGATGTTTTCCCTTCTCATGGAGGCACTCAACACAATGGGGACCATTGCTTCCTAACGGGGATAAATGATCCAGGTGGATGTTGGTGGCCACCCACCTATTCCAATTGGACACCCAACATTGTCTCTTTCAGTTTTTCGGTTTCCTTAATTATAGCAGAGTTTATTATTTTTGGCAGTTTTTTGGGTCCCGAATTTCTAGAGTCGTTTTGAGGCCCTAAATGAAGTTTTTAGGGAAACAAGAGAGACGAAAATCATTCCAAATTAGCTTGGCCATTTTTTTTGGCCTTCTCTTGGAGATCTTCGAAACGAGGTATTATGATAGCCAAACAGAGATCATATTCCAAATTTAGGAGCCCAGGAAGTTGATGTACCAATGTACCCAAACGGGGCCCACAGTTTTGGCACTTCATCTCCTAGTGTTAGTTTATTGGATGTTTATGGTTTTTCATTGTTTCTCAATAATAAATAGGCCTTTGAGTCTCATTGTAACTTAGTTCAGAGAGATGTAGTTTCCACATCTCTTCTCAGAGATAAGCTATGATCGCCCGAGCTAGTCTCTTTTCCATTCTATTTGTAAGCATATCTCATTATTTGATATTAATGAAAGGAAGTGTTATTTCTATTGTATCTTTGTATTTATGGTTATATCTATAATTTATTGTGTTCATGTTTAAGTTCGGATCAGTGGTATGAGAGTGGTCTTCTCTTTCTCTATTTTTCTTTGCATGTCCCCAATGAGGTTGGGATATAAGGCGTTAGGGCTCGATCTGGTTGAACCTATTCAAGATCAAACTTGAAAATCTCGACGGCCTCCCACAAGGGATGAAAAGAAAGATGAGGGGGTAGGAGATCCTATCAAAATCTTGCTCGAATAAACCCTTGAGCGACAATGGAATACAATGATGGACAACTTTTCCCATATCCTTCAACGGCTACCTAAGGGCGATGCATCTACTTCCAACAACTACTCTGGAAGTGCCATACCCTTTAAGGTACAAGTTAATTTTGACATTCCCATATTTGAGGGTTAGATAGATGTGGATATCGTAGATAAATGGTTAAATCTACTAGAAGGATATTTTTTTGTTCATGATTTTTCTAGCTAGGAAAAGATCACTTTTTCACTTCTCAACGTTGCCCCCAAAGTCAAGGACTAATGGGAAACCTACTGGAAGGAGAAGGTTGAAAGTAAGACCTCACTGTTTTCAGTCACAACCACTTGGAATTCAATCCGAGATGCCATCAAGGAGAAGTACTACCCTGTTGGAAGCTATAAGGATAAATACATAAAGTGGACCACGCTGCGTCAGGGAAGAGACCAAGACGTGCCAGAGTTTACCAATATTTTTCATACCCTTTGCACAAAGTTGGGTATCAAGGATTTAGAGTGGCATTTGGCACTAAAATATTGCAGCTTCGTACACAGGTACATCTAGGATGAGATGGAGTTCTTGGACATATCCTCGCTTGGCACGACGTAGTGATACGCCAAGAAGCGAGACTTTGGATCTGCGAATCCAAGGAACAAAGGACAAAGCCAAGGCGGGGTTAGCAAAGACAACCCATCGAAGTTGCAAGAAAATAACACCACCACGAATTCAAAGAAGGACACAGGAAAGTGGTGTGAGTTCCATTAGATCCCCACTCACAACACAAGTGAGTGTCGGACCAAGCAGTCGTTGGTGGCTGAGTTGAAGGCTTCAGAATTAGATGCATGTTCTGACCCTGAGTCAGAACTCGACAAGAGGAATGACAAAGGGAAGAAGATTATTGATGTGGAGCCCAGTGCCACTGTTGCCACTGCCAAGATCCAGAATAATGAGCCTGACGACCCAAAGGATGGGGAGCATCTTTTCCACTCACAAATGTGGGTGAACGGTTCACCGTTGCAATTCATTATCGACAGTGGCAGCCAAAAGAACCTCATTTCAACAGAGGTCGTGAAGCGGTTGCACGTACTCACAATACCACACTTGCAACCATACAACATCGGGTGGCTTCACCAAGGACGAGATCTCCGAGTCATCGAGTAGTGTTGCCTTCCCTACAGCATGAAGCCCTTCACAGATGAGGTATTGTGTGATGTTTTCACTCTCGACGTTTGTGATGTATTATTAGGACAACCATATTTGTGGAAGTGGCATGCTCTATATGAGTCTAGACCATGCTATGTGACTATTTCTTTGGGTGATACGTTATACAGGATATAAGAGGTAGCCGCTCCTACCACCACCTCTTTGATCTCTGCCAAGAAATGCAATAAGATCATCTCCCAGACTAGGAAATTTATCTTCTTTTTGGTTCGCTCTCAAAGTAAGGGGAAGATCGTAGCCACATCCATAGCCCCTAGGAAGGGTTCCTCCACGCATTAGAATCAGGTGGATACAGTCATGAAAGGATACAAGGACATCTTCTCCTCACCCACAAGGGTACCGTTGCACTGTCACGTCAAGAATTTGTTCGATCTGACTCTCAGAGCACCTCTACCCAACGGGCCGATATATCGCCACTCCATTATGGAAAATGACAAGTACAAGATGTGACATGATCAACATTAGGTGCCACACAAGTTTCAGGTGGGCAAAAAAGTCTGGTTACATTTGTAGAATAAATGCCTTACAAGAGCCCATCGGAAACTCAGACCACAACGATATGGTCCTTACACCATTACCAAGGTTGTGGGAAACAATGCTTTAGAGCATAGCATTCCTCCATTCCTTGACTTGCACCGAGTGTTCATTGTGGATCGCCCTTGACCATGCTTCCCACCATTGTTGGACACATCCGACATTGCAGAACAGCTCACACCAACAGAGATAAACCCAGACTGGATGGAACATGCCACCACTAATCAGATCATGGACACACAGATCAAGAGAACTCCCCAGCAGAAGATCCAACTATATCAGGTTGTCAAAGATGGCCAACTCCTTCACAAAGGCAAGTGGCTCACTAGGGACCAAGTTCAGCAAAAGTTTCCTCATCTCATGGAGGTACTCAACACAATGGGGACCATTGCTTTCTAAGGGGGGACGAATGATCCAGGTGGATATTGGTGGCCACCCACCTATTCCATTTGGACCCCCAACACTGTCTCTTTCAGTTTTTTGGTTTCCTTAATTGTAGAACAGTTTACTATTTTTGGCAGTTTTTCGGGCCCTAAACTTCCGTAGTCGTTTTGAGGCCCTAAACGACATTCCTAGGGAAAACAGAGAGACTAAGAGTCGCCCAGATTGGCATGACCATTTTTTTTTACTTTCTCTTCAAGATCTTCGAAATGAGGTATTATGATAGCCAAACGGAGATCGTATGCCAAACTTACGACCCACTAGAAGTTGATGTACCAATTTACCCAAACGGGGCCCATGATTTTGGCGGTTCATCTCCTAGCGTTAGGTTTTTGGATGTTTAGGGTTTTCCATTGTTTCTCCATAATAAATAGGCTTTTGAGACTCATTGTAACTCAGTTTAGAGGCATGTAGCTGCCACATCTCTTCTCAAAGATAAGCTACCATCGCTCGAGCTAGGCTCATTTCCATTCTGTTTGTAAGCATATATCATTATTTGATACTAATGAAAGGAACTATTATTTCTTATGCATCGCTTTATTTATGGTTATATCTGTAATTTTTTGCTTTCCTGTTTAAGTTCGAATCACCACCTTACACCAAAATTTCTCTCAAGGGTACCCCAGGCCTCCTTGGCTGTCTTTGTATCTGAAATCAAGGGAAGCCTCTTGGTTTTTTGCATTTTTTTACAGTCTTCACACATAGGTGAACACTGCAAGTCCAACTCTCTTTAATTTTTTATCACTTCCACCTTTTGCTTTTGTTAAAAAATTCCTTCTTTGAGCAATAAATTTTCAATTTCACGAATTTTTTTTTTTTTTTACTTTCACTTAAATACTTCACCTTCTCCTTTTTTTTAAATTACATGCGCTTTTTAAAAAATATCTTTAAAATTTATATGAAGCATATTTAGTTGTGTACCACATAATGCCTCTCAAAAACTTGACCAAAGTGGAGCTCAACTTTATTTTAATATAATGAATGACTCGTGGGTCTTTAAAAATTTTCGAAATGAAAGTCATTTTTATAAGCCCTTTTTGAAAAGCCGAGATTCATGTTTTAATAAATGAAGAAACCCAATAATATCCTCGTGCTCGTGCTTTCAACGTAATTGATTTCTTTTTTTTTTGCCTTTGACCATGCTTCCAACCAAACGTCATGTGTTTTTTGTGACTCCTGCTCGCAATCGGATTTTGTTTGTGACTCATGCTCTGAATGAGTTTTTGTGACTCATGCTCCCAATCAGATTATTTTCTCTCTTGTTAACGCTCTATGTAATTAACAGAGGCCGCTTTGGAGGTAGAACAGTGTAGTGAATGAAACTAAGGCATGATCTTGCAATGTCGTTAAGCGTTAGTAACACTAACATGACTTTGGTGCCTTCTGTGGGCGTTGATAATGCAGCCTTCAAGGTTGTAGCGTGCATTAATACAACTACCCAAAATTTCTAAAAAAATATATGAATTTGAGCTTAACTTTATTCAATATATGTCATCTTTTCCTTCACTAGCTTAGCCATAGCCAACTTCTTCATTCTCCTGTTGCTTCTTTGCAGGTTTCCTCAAACTTATATTGCTCTCTCAAAGAGTCTTATACAAGCTCGCCTCTTCTGCTCTCACTTCACTCACCATGCTGCTCTCACAGGGAGTCTTATGCAAACTAGCATATCTTCTCCTCTACTGCTCTCAAGGAGTCTCAGGTAGGCTAATCTCTCATACCATCATAAAAATTGAAAAGAAAAAAATGTGAAGCAAAGGACTAGTCTTCTCAGTATTACGAATTAGTTAAATAGGAAACATCCGTAATAAATTACTTAATCTAAACTCGATTTAAACTGGACTAAGTAAAGTTCAACTAGGACACATGGAGGGACAGTTTTGACACCTAACAAGTGGTTGTAATTAGAATCTCCAACAATAACACCTTATAGAGACGAGGTTAAGGAAGCTTCCATAATCTCTTTTAATTCAAGATTGTGTGTTAGAACTAGGCTAACCAATTTTGGACATCTCAATTCCTTGTTTCGTAGAGACGTAATATTGTAACGAAAAAGGAAGAGCCTCCTACAATTATTGCAAGTCTCGATGTCGGGGGAAGGGCGTCGATGTTGGGGAAATGATGAGCTGCCATGCTTACAAAATTTTCCTCCGTCTTTGCCACATAGATTTCCATGTCGCACACAACATCATCATGAAATCCAAATGTAAAGCCCCAATAACTAGATCCACCAACTATTCGCAACTGGAATAAGGAACGATTTGCAAGTAACTTTACATAGTTGTGTGTAGTATCCGTTAAGGTGTCCACATATCTGCTCTTTGCTATACCTTCTGCGATCCACATGTGCGATATAATGTGCATTGGAGTGTAGCAGTCCTCTGGAACAACCACACAATACAGAAAATAGGTTTTCAAATGAGCATGGGGTAAACTATCGTAGCTCAATCTCAATCGTTGATACAGATCTTGATCAATTCGAGGATGAGTAATTGGAAAATTTGAATCCACTATCTGAATTTGCCTTAAAACAAGGTTCCACTCATTTACAGCCCTGTTGCCGACCATTGTTGAGGCTATGACATTTATAGCCAAGGGAAACCCTTTACATTCCTCCGCGACAACTTTGGAAATATGCTCTATCTCCTCAGGCACATACTCGTCTTTGAAATCTATTTTGCAAAGGCTTCCTCTCTCAACAATGTTTGTATTTGCATGGACTAATTTGCATTCATTTATGGAAGCAGGCCTCTATTTTGAGTAGAGAATACAACTTTTCCCCATTTCTTCTCACCAAATTCCACGACCAATTCTTTTGCAGTGACTATGCTCCACAAATTGTCTAAAATTAGGAAAAAATTCTTTGTCCTGAGATGTGTAGACAACTCCATCTTCCATGAATCAACATCATCATAAGAATAGGTACTGAGGTCTAAATTGATTGCAGAAGCCATACGTCTCTGCAACTCTAGAATGGAAAATTGACCAACTGCGACCCAAATCACATGATAAAAAACACCACTTACCTTGTAGTTGTTGTAGACCTTTTTTAGCAATGTTGCTTTTCCAATGCCACCCATCCCATATACAACAAATATTCGATCATGGGGAGCATCTGTAAGCCACCTCTCAAGTCGTATCTCAGCAGGTCTAATTTCCAACCCTACGAGTCTGGTGTTCGGTTCGTCTTGAAGCAGTAGATTTGCCTTCATCAAAAGTTGCGTTCCACTTTTGGCTTTTTGTAGAGAGTTCAGGCTTGCAAAGGAGGCAATTGATATACTATTGCTGCCTTCGAGAGAAATCGATCAACAGTCTTTCTCTTCGAACTACGTCTTGCATCCTTAGCATATAATTTTGCAGAGATTGAGGGGGCATATTTTACTAATCTTGAAATTGATAGCTAACATCAGAGTAAGAGAGTCTTCATACAATTTAGCTGCCCTTCCAGAAGCCGATGTTTCTCATCCAACCAAACAACATCGTCTATTTGTGTGATGAGTGCAGAAAAAGTGCTACCGATGGTATTAGCTGCCACTCCAGTGATAATAACAATCATTTCCATTTCTTTTGGCTTCGCAACAGAAGAATCTTGTGTCTGAAGGGGCTAGAGACAATCATATATAAATCTGGACATACAATGAGATACAAGGCAATGGATACAGAGTCATCAGTCATTATTAAAATTCTAAGCTAACTTGACTTATTATGGTTATATATAAATCATATATAAATATAAACATACAGAGGATTGATATATGATTAAAATCAAGATTGATATATCAGTGAAATCAACAATGGGATACACAAATGTCATTTCTTGTTAGATATCCTTCCCAGTCATCGAACATCATTTCTGGCTAAATATCATTCGATCCTTTCCTGAAATATGGAAATTGGATTTACAGAATTTCATCTCACAAATGTAAGAAAGGTATAGCATACCTTATATTAAATTTGAAAATAAATCATTAATAATAACAATTTAATACAAATAAAAACTTAATAGAAATATTTAATTTTTTAAAATTTTAATAATTGTGTAATCTAATTTTTTTTTCAAGTCTCTAATTTTTTTTTTCTTTTAAATATTAAATTGAAATATTATATATTTATATGTATAGTTTTTTAACTTATATGAGTCTTGAGATGATTAGCATGTTTAATTGGTTTTGACTAGCCATTATTGAGGGACCTTTAAGTTGTCAAAATCATGAGGGGTCCTCTCCACATCATCTCTTAGCATGATTGGCTGTTTATCCACTGAGTTTCCAACTAGTAACCTTTACATCACAAAGTACCTCAACAAAACACCTTATCGTGAATGGAAATATTAACATTTATTTTTTTGAATTTTAATTTTAAAAACTTAAAATTTAATTAAATTAAAGTATTTTGAAGATAAAAAAATTTACATTCTAAAACATATTGGAAATAGCTGAAATTTTAAAGTTTGTTTGTTTGTTTGTTTGTTTGTTTGTTTTTGTTTTTTGTTTTTTTGTTTTTTGTTTGTTTGTTTTTTTTGTTTTTTTTTTTTTTAAATCGTAAAATAATTAATAATATAAATGTGTTAATGAGGAGCTCATTAATTTATCAGATTTTCACAAAATCATTAATGATATTTTACATTTTCATATATATAAATTTTAAATTAAATTTACATATAACTACTATTAAAATATTCAATTATTATACTAAATATTATCCATTTTCACCTATTTATTAACATTTATATTCTATTCTAATCAAATCAAATTAGGGTAGAAAATAATACTATTCTTCATTTCTCTTACATCCTTGTCTCTCTCACACACACACACACACACACACACACACATATATATATATATCATTTTAACATTGTAATCCATTTTAGCTTATTTTATATTTTGATAAAAATAATATTTTTTATATAAACATATTTATTTCAATAGGTATAGACTTGGTCCATGAGGTCTTGGATAGATGTTGATCGGTGCTCTGTTAAGGCACTCCTTGATGCGAAATCATTGGTTCAATTCCCCACCCCGATCGAGGTGAAAATATTGGACATGATGAAGATGTAGTCCTACGAAGCTTAAAAAAAAAGATAGCATAGACTTGAAAATAATTATAAGTAGATAAATATTAGGATTTAGGATTAAAAATGTTTCTCTTTGAAACTCTAGTCACTATTGATATTTTATATGGATGTATATCCAAAGACTTGTGGAGGAAGATTGAAGAAATCCAAAAAAAGTTTATAACCTACAACCTTAAGATTGAAGGAAAAACTAATTCCTATATGTGCTAGATTTTCTCCATGATCCGGGTGGCTCCAGACACATGCAGAAGTCTTAGAGGACTCAGAAAGGGTCAAAATTCAAAGTGGCCATATTGCTCCCAAACTAGCACCAAATCGAAGTGTGTGTCGCCTTGATTCCAACGGTGTGAACAACACTCAAATTCGAGCTCATATGAGGGAGAAAGAGCCAGTCAAAGTTGGGCAGTGGGTCAGGTTTAAGTGTCCTACAAATTCACCGTCAACCAACGTGGAAACCTAGCTCCCAAAAGTGGGCGAATTTGTTGGATACTTAATTTGTCTAATATCCCTTATATTAGACAAAATAAAAAATGACTGTTATATTTTAAAAATCAACAAAATATATAAAATAGGGGTGGTGGGCCACCACCCCTGCCACCCCCACCAATCAATTTAAATATATTAAAAAAACAAATTTTTAATTAAAAATGGCTAACGGGCCATGACCCCCGCCAACCCCTACTCCATTACACAATGGAACATTAAATATAGGTGGTGGGTGGGCCACCTCCAATGGACCCGGCCCATGCCCCCACAAAAATGAAACATATATAAATATGGGCCGATAGGAATCGAACCCACCTAGCCACGTGGCCGACCCGCACCATGAGCAGCCCAACCCAAAACATCCAACACATAACCAGTCTTTAAAAACCAACCCAACGTGCCATACTTAAATGCCACGATTCCAACCATATTAATTCAAAAAAATGAAAATCCAAAAATATGGAACGAAAGGACGGGGGATTCGACCTTCTGACCTCCACTTGCCAAACATAGCATGCCACCGTTGAGCCACGAGGGCCAGCGTTGATAGATCCACCCACGAAAAATATTTAAACATTGTTGAATAGTGCGAAGGGAGACTGAGGACTGAACAACGGAACAGAGTCGAAATGGGGGCCAAGGAAGAGAGTGGAGTTCAAGACAAATTTTAAATTAATTGCAGGTGGAACCATGAGCATGGAGCAGTGGCAGGCAGAACCATGATGGAGCCCAACTTTGAGGAGGGAAAAAATTTCCCAGTGTCCAAATTGGAAAAGCTTTATGTCGATCCTACACCTCTCAGTGACACCAACGTGATGGCGCAGATAGAATTTTGATCTGAGAATCAGATCTTCAGATGACCCAGAGGAGGGAATCCTTGAGGAATCTAGGGGGAATCTAAAAGATCCCTGTAGCCCCAGATTTTAACTTTGTCATAATTCAGAAATTTGACATTCGATTTTACACTATTCGACGCCACGAATCTGATGGTGTAATTAGATTTTCCATTTGATCATTCCATTTTTCGTTCACTTTTCAAACTGGAGTGTAGGTGTCAGCATTCAATGTGCGAGCATTCATTTTCATGATATTCGATGCCACAAGATTTATGGTACAACCAGATCTAGCATTTTATCATCCTCTTCTTTAGATAACTCCTTGATGTGAGGTATATGCAGTGTGATCATGTACTTCTTTGTCTCTTTTCTTGAGATGCATTGTGCTATATAGATCCATGTTTGATGTTTGATGTGGGTTCCTGTTTTGTTCTTGATGTGAGATGTACTTATTGTCATGTTTTGATTGAGATCCCTTTGTCGCCATGTTGACAGGATGCTCATGTGTCTCCATGTATGTTTGAATTGAGATCCCTTTGATTCCATGTTGGTGGGATCATTATTCGCATACATGAAATTGTGTCATGCTGATAGGAGTCCTTTTGTGAACGAGAGTTCTTGCAGCGAAACATCTCATGGAGCCACTCCTGCATGAGGGGATATTCCTTGCATGATAGAGAAATCACATTCATGTACATCATCACTCTTTCCAACACTTAATGCAACATCCTACACCATCTTGACATCCGGGCTCGGAGACGTAGTCCCTCCAGGATGAACTTCGTTATCAACGTCTCATGTCTATGATTTGTTGACTGTCATTATGTTTCCATTTGTTTAAGCATTCATATATGTTCATTTATTCTCTTATGAATGCAATTCTCATAACATCATGGAAGTAAAAGATCTTGGTTAAATCTGGGAGTTGAGTCAACTCAGATCACTCCACCTCTTATTAGTCCCTTCCAAGACAGGACTCTATCAATCAATTTGTTGTTGAGCATTATTAGTTTAGCATTGATCAATGCAAGTTATAATGTTTAACTTTTAAAAGAAAATATTTTTTTTTTCGATATTATTGAGGAAATTATTTTTCAAGCATTTGATTGCACCATAAATTGAAGGTCTTATTGTAGCCTTTGTATAATAAAATGACATGTGGATAACTGCATCATATTTTTTTTCCATAATTTTTTCGAAAATAGCTCATACTCACATAAATAACATATTTACCATCAAGTATTTGTATAAAATATAGATAGGAACAAGATGTACAAATAAATATACTTACCAAGAGAAACTTCCCACCCTTATTTATGTGTCCTTTAACACTTTAACGAGTAGGAGTAGAAATGTAAATGTCAAGACTTACTTGTGGTTACTACCCACGAAAAATTTATCCAAGTTCTTTTCCCCTTGTATAAAATTAATTTTCCACTTCATATATTAATTTGCAAATGTTCTAAGAGCATAATTTCCACTTGAGTGACAGCGACTACCCTACCCTTCAGCACTTGCTCTCACATAGACTTTCTAGAATATGCGTACACTATTACACTATTACAATATTCATAATATCATCCATTAAAAATTACAAATAGGTGTTATTTTTTTATGTCTCCTCTTTAATGAGCCTTCTTCATTAAATTAGTCCTTTCTCATTCTTTTCCTTTGTTATCCTTTGTCTTCATATTTAATAGTTATTTGGTCTTCTTCCTTCTTGATCTTCTCTGTTATCATCTTGTACCTACATAAATATTAGTTGAATTCCATATGAAAGAATCACCATCTACTAGAATAAATGGGTTGTCAGTCATTATATCCACTAGTTCTCAAGGAAACTTCTTCTCATACATGCTTCATCAACCATTCTTCCATCAAAATTTTGCATAGATATCCCTGTTACTCTATATCACCACTATCATTTTCAACATCTTCAATCTCCTGGGTTCCTCACTCAATTGTAACCTTGATGTCGATGCTCCTACATCATACTCCTACGGAACAAAAACTCTTCATGGACAGATGTCCATGGGTCCTCTATCGCTTGCAAACCTTTTCCTCATAGATATCTCTTCTTTTTCGTATCCTCAATGATAATTTTATTCCTACACAAGCCCTTTCTTCATGACTTGAAATCTACCTCACTGCCTTCTCACTAAGATTGATGACTCTATTAGGTGTAGAATACCTCAAATCGGTGGTTCTATCCATGTATAGTTTCTCTCTTAATGATCTGACATCCTATTTTGGTTTATGCTTACCACAATAATACACAATAAAAATTATTTTACATTAGTGGATTTTACCACGAACTTTATTGACTCAAGTACACAATTTAAAAATTCTTTAATCTCTAACCAATATCGCTATTAAATGAAATTATCCAACTACTATTTATTAGGGATGTATTCCTTCATGGATTTATTGTATATATCTCTCAAACCCACAACAAAATACTTTTATTTATAACTCATTTTGTTTTCTTTTTCATCGTTAACCATGCTTCTATTTATTTTTTTTCCATCTTCAACCACTTCATCCTTTTGATTTTCTTCATCACTATCCAATTTTCTTGCCTATTGTTGTATATGTGATTTGTAAATATTCGTGGACATTCCACTTGACAGATCATCACAACAAATATGATAAATTTTACTAAAAAATCCAAAATCTACATCACGATGGTCTATTTCTCTTTACATTTCTAGATATGTAAGCTACTCATTATTATGTATGCATGTTGATTATAATTACGCAAAAAAATATAGCAATGAAATAAAACTCACAAACTCTGATTGACACAAGATATATCTTGGGAAGTCCTTTCACGAGAAAACCCAGTTGGAAGATTAGGTCGCTTTGCTTTCTTTATTTGAATAGAAAATGGATGAAAGTACAAAGAAGGCATATAGTTCGTGGGCTACCACAATCCAAAAATACTCTATGTTTTATGTCTCCCTATCCCTCTTAGTTAGTCTATTTTTCTATGCAACAAAATGCACTTGAAAAGAATGGAACCCCTTCTCCTCCTAGTGGCCCATTTATAGCACAAACTGATAGCCAACTAGTAGTTATATTTGACTCCCTTAATTCTTAACTAGTGTTACAATATGGACTATTCTAGAGTATTCTTCATCATCATCACGTGTCTAGCCCATTTTCCATGAATAATGGGGGTTGACGTGGAATCCCTTCGAATTATGGTGGCCAAAACAAGAAGGTCAACTTCCGAGTGGAATAAATTTTCCATAGGGACTCCAACTAAGTTGATTCTTGCATTGTTGGAAAGGTATTTGTGTGTAGAATAGGAGAAAAGAGTGTAGCACTAAAGTGTCAAATTTTACCCCATAAAAAACATTCTTTGATGCCTCAAAATCCTCCCAAAATATTTTAGGCCCTAATTTTCCAAATTGGATCTCGCCGATAAAAATGGACCTATGAGTTGATTCCTCCACTTTTTCCACCCTAAAAGAATTGAGATGGATGAAAAACAATATAATTATCAAATGTGAATCACTCCCCATTTGTGTGGACTTTTAGTCCTAAAATTCTTCCACTAAATGATGTGAGGAATTTTTTCCTCCACCTTCTCTCGGGTGTGCCATTTAGCTTTATCTAGAATTTTTCATCTCAACCCAATCTGTTAAAGTTCATGTTGTCCCTATCTTTTAGTTCTAAACCTCTTATAAAAAACTATATCTTATGTCATCTATAGCTTACTTTGGGCCTGCAAGTACTGTAGTGGCTGGTGATATATGTGGATTATTATCTCCTTTCCCATTAGATAATTCTTCCACTTCTTCATAGATTATGCCATGGCATAAACTTCCTTATCATAGTTAGGGTAGTTAACAAGTGGCCAATGAAATAATTTAGAATGGTAAAATACAAGCCTTCCTCCCCACATCAAGATAGCTCCCATAACATACTCACTAGCATCTATCTCCAATTGAAAGGGCTTATCCAAGTTTGGTAGTGCAAGAACTATTGTTTAACTGATCTTCTTATTTAACTCATCAAATACACTTTGTTGACCCTTTCCCCACTCAAAACTCTCATAACTTGTTGTTATGGCATGGAGTGATGTTGCTACCACTAAAAGCGAGGCTATGAATTTCCTGAGGTATTGTGTCGCCGCAACAAAACTCCTAACCTGATAAACATTAGTAGGCACCAATAATTTCATGATGGTCTCCATCTTAGCAGGATCTATCTTTATCTCTCCTCCACCTATCACATACCTTAGATACACTAGAGACTACTGTAAAAACTCACACTTCTTCATATTTTCTAGAAATTGGTGCTTCTTTGATGTCTCCAACACCTACGTCAAATGTGAGATGTGCTCCTCCTAGGTAGAACTATATACTAGTATATAATCAAAATAGAAAATAACAAATGAATCTATAAAATGGTGGAACATATTATTTATTAAGCTCATAAACATAATTGGTACATTTCATAGGAAAAATGGCTTGACTACCCACTCATACAAACCTTTCCTAGTTTTGAAGGTGGTATTCCAAGTATCTTATTCTCTGACTCAAAACTGGTGATATTTCCACCTTGGTGAAGTATTTCCCTTGCTGCAACTAGTTCAAAAAATCATCAATCTTGGGTAGGGAGTACATATTCTTGAGTGTGATTTTCTTCAGTGCCATGTAATTAATACACATTCACCAAGTCCCATTATTCTTGGCATTATGATGATGGTTGACCCACATGGTGGTGTACTCATTCGAATGACACCCCATTCCAGTAGTTGTTACAATTGTTTCTTCACCTCACTTGCTTATATAACAAACTAACTGTACAACCCAATGTTTAGCGAGGGAGTCCTGAAATATCTGGATCTTATGCTCCACTTCCCTCTTGGGTGGTATCCCTTTAGGTTCCTAGAACACATCCTTGTAAGCCTATAGAAAATATTCTAGTTGTTTTTTATGTTTCTTAGTACATCCCTCCAAGGATTCCTTTGCTCTCACTGACTCTTCTTCAAGATGATTCTCTGTTAAAAACAATAAAACAAACTTCTTGCCATAACTAATCATTTTCTTGGCTTGGTTGGTATTTAGTGGTGAGATTTTTAACATTCCTTTGTGCATATTGATGGTGAATGATTTTCCGTCATTGTCGAGCTGATATTGGTTGGCTCTATACATGAATATTACATATTGCATGTACATGTAGGGAATTCCAAACACCAGTCCACATACATCAAAGGGAACTGCATTTAATTCTACTTCATCAATAAAATAAACACTAGTAGCTAGTCTAATTTTTCATTGTTTTGTTATCTTTAACTATGCTTCCTTATTTACCAATCCTAACTAGTATAAGCTTGGATGATCACAAACTTCGAATGCAAATTTGTTTACCAGCTTTACTAAAATGAGATTTGGATGTGATCCTAAATCAATGAGAGAATTAATATGTATCTTCCTTACTTGTATCTTTATGTGGAAGAGTTTGGTCATTTTGTTATCTTCCTATTGCTAAAGGCTATTGAGTTTGCTATAATTCAAAAATGAGTCCTCTATGTACACTCGAACAAGAGGTTAATATACTTACATTCTAAAAGCATAGATGGATCATCTCAATGCACTACAACATCAAATTAATAAGATTACATGCTAGGAAATAGGCTCTTTAGGTGAACACTATGATGAATTCTCTTCCAAGCAGTATGTCTAACCCCACCATAATTGTCAAAAAAAGGGGTCTGCAACAACAATATTCACTTTCCAATGGTTTAAAGCATGTCTTCAACATAGAAAACCAACATTATTCCTGATACTTTCTTGAGTTTTTCTAAATTTATTTTGTCTACTTTGATTTTATTGAACTCTCATAAGTCTACGTTCTCTTAAATAACATATTTAAACCAAACACTATTAATATTTTGTATCTTACTATATAAATTTTATATTAAACCATTTTTTTCTACAATATGTAGAATTTAAAAATTTTAAATGAGATATCCTTTGGCTATATGTATATATATATTATATAAGAAATATAACTTTATATATATATATATATACATATGTAGATTTTCCTGTTAATCAATTCTATGTATCTTCTTGTCTATATATTTTACCTATTCCATAATGTTTGTAGCCTCTTTAGATGCAAGATCCTTTTGTTGCGATAATTGCAGACGACTCTCCCTTTTTGGTAGTGATACTACATCTCTGCCAACAAAGAAGTTGTATATCCAAAACAGGTGACTAACTTTGGTATGCAAATTTGAATTGGAAGTGATTTCAGAAGCATTCTTCCTTAACCTCGTGCCTTAACCTCGTGCCTTTGAGGGTGTTATATTTAGGTGAAACATAGCTACAATTATTTCCAGGATCACTGTGGCAACTAAAACAATTCGAATTTCAGTCCCTACATTTTCTTGTTGCTAAGGAGAATGAGTAAGGGCTAACCACTAGGGGTGCAATTTGTGGAGAATAATTGTTGAAGGAGGGAGGTTCAAGCAATGAACCCTAGCCTACCTGGTCCTCTTTTTCCTGCATCTTGGCCCACCTTTCTTGATTGTTCCTCCCTCCTCTATTTTTTTTGTCGTTTCTTCCATGTGGAAGCTCTATTTGTGTTGGGATTCAGGACTTCGTTACAGTTCTTCTCAGTGTGTCTTCTGCTACTCGAGGTCACTGTCGCCCTGTTTGCAGTTACTGTCATTGTAGATGGGACGGTGGTGCAGTGAAGCATGCCTGATCGAATCTCCTGATAGTGCCTCTTGGCCTGCCTTTCTTGACTACACCCCCTTCCTTTACAACTGTCATCGACGTCGCTATGTGGAAGCTTTGTTCACGCTGGGGTTTAGGACTTTCCTGTGGTTTTTCTAATTGTGTCTTTTGTTGGTGAGGGTCATTGTTGCCTTGTTTCTAGTTTTCATCATTGTAGATTTCTTCGGTGATGGTTTGTCGATATGATTGTTGGGTCGTGGCAGCGAGATTTGTCAGGTCTTGTCACTTGTTTTTTATTATCGTAGCCCTATTCTGGCTTGTTGATCCTACGAGATATTTTATGGGGGCATTATCCCTAGTTTTGTCTCTAGCATTGGTTGTTGGGGTTTGAACATTTTGTATTTGTGGGTTGGCCACCGTTTCACGCCGTTTACAGTTTCCACTTGGGATTTCTGTGCTCTGCATGCCTTGGGGTTTTATTTGGTCGGGCATCCATGCTAAATTTTTTAAATCTCTTTGTGATGTGGTATGGCACTTGTTGACGTAGGGTTTTACACATTGAATCTCATTTTTCATATCTTGTCGGTTGGAGCATCTTCTGGCAGTGCTAGAATGATGTGTGGATGGCCATTGTTGGGGTATATATTGTGCTCCTTTTGGGGTTTCTTTGAGGGGTTTGTGCAACATGTATCTTGTTATTAATCATATGTAACAAGGATTATACCCGAACATATCATATATGCATGATTATGTAAACATCTTTTTATTTAATAGAAATTTGTTGGTTTTTTCTTTCTTGAAAAAAAAAAACAAACAAAACAAACAAACAAACAAACACAAACTTTTGAATTTCTTGGTTTGAATCATACTAATATCAATGATGTGCATTGAAGCATTGACACTATTTCAAACAATTAGTTTTTACACCTCAAGGGATGTAAATGGTTAAAATCATTTCCATGTGAAATGAGAGATCTAAAAAAACTCATAGTTTTGGATCTCAATGGATGTTGTCATTTAGAATAATTTCCATATGACATCACAAAACTCAATGATCTCAAATATCTAGATTTTAAGGGTTGTTGTAAGTTACAAATGATTCCTCCTAACATCAAAACGCTTTCAAATTGTCAAACTGTACAATAGAAAAAGAGTGTCTTTGAACTAAGAAATTTTAATATAAGAAGGATTTTATCATATTTTTTGTTAATGAAAATGTATTATATTATAGATATATCTTAATCATAGATTTAACATGTTGCAAGAGGGATAAATCTCTTCGGATGCAAACCTCTTTTAGATTGTTAAATATGAGAAAAATTACTTCCTTTTATAGATCCCAATGAATTTGGTTTTCTCTCTCTATATATAATGTGTATTTTTTTCATTGTTTAAATTGTATTTTTGAATGTTATATTAAACTCGTTAGTACAAAGAAAAATTATTGGATTTCACGGAAAATTGGCAAAAATATATATACACCTAAAAAATATGAAAATGTAAAATAGTGAGACTACTTCAAACATTTTACCCATAAAATTTATTTTTTGTTGTTTCTTTATAGGACATATACAAAAAAATAAATTAAACAATATATAATATATACATAGTTGACATTAAAATATTTTGCATAACATGTGTATTGAGACATTTTATCTATAGACTACATTGTCCACATTAATTTTTTTTGGTTATTAATATATTTTTAAGTCTATGTCAATATTACTTGATCTTGGATATTAAAATATTTTATGAGTAACCCACATTAAATTTGTTTATTATTATGAATATTTTTAAATGTCACATATTATTTTTATATTAAGAATTGAATGAATTACACATCTCCTTATTATTCTTATTAGGAATTATTTGATATTTTTTTTTTTTTTTCAACTTTTAATTACTTATTTCTTTGGACATTGAATATCTTATTTTGTACAACATTGAAATATTATCTATCTATATATATATATATATATATATATATATATATATATATAGATCTTCAAAAAAATTATTTAAATCCTTGAGTGAAATATTTTAGAATCTATAGGGTTTAAATATTTTATTCACACTTTTTTTTTACTTTTAATTATTTTATATCTTTTTAAAGTTGATAAGAAATTATGTTATGTCTTATGATTAAGTGTGAGTGAAATAATTTACCACACTGGGTTGTAATATTAACAAAAGATTGAGTGAGAATAGTGAGAGTGAGATTATTGATGTTTTGTAATGCTTTTAATTAAAAATAACTAAACACGTGTATTCATTTTTGTTTTCTATTATAACTAACATTGCTTTCCTATATAGAGAATATTTTATTTTTATTTTAAGAGGAACACATGTCAACTACAAATTGAGCACAAAATCACATATTGCTCTCGTGTAATTCACTTCTTGGATCTAAAATACTTGAACAAACCTTTGGAGCAATAAAATTTTGGGCATTTAGTATACTCACTTAACAGCACAACATAGTTAAATTACAAAATTTAATCTTTTAAGGCGAATAACAATTATTCCACCTAATTATTCAAGCTAAACTCAATTTACATTCCATATAAATAAATAAATAATATAAATAATTTTTTAATTTTAAATTGAGTATATATGTATATAATTTATATTTAATTTAAATAAATTTATTGATTAAAAAAATCTGTTTTTTTTAATAAAAATATAAATTCAAGTTTGAACAAAAACAATAGTCAAATTATTGTGCCCGAAAACGCGTCCTTATTCCACGAAGGAAAACAAAAGATGTAGTTATACCTCCATTTCTGTGATTATTGGAGGGATGAGAAGAAAAGTAATTAGTGACCAAAACCCCAAAAGTCTCTGCGCGCTGAGACAGAACGCAGGGTTGGGAAGGGTGCGTCAAAGTTGTAATTAGCTACGGAGACTCCAGAGTTTGGGCGGGGAGGACACAAAGTCTCGGCGTGGTGAAGACGAAGCAGAGGATTGGGCGTCGTGGAGGCGGGGCGGACACAAATGTAACGAGAAGGATGTGTGGAGGGTTTTCTATTTTCACTGTTTCTATTATTGGCCAGAAAGAAAGTCAAGATAAATCGTGCGGAGGTTGGTTCTTAATGGAGGGTTTTCTTTATTTTCTTTCTGCTCTAACCAAGAATCTACGAAAAAGTCAATATATAGAGACTTTAAAGTTAAGATAAACTTTAAAATTAAAGAAAATTCAATAAAGTCAAGATAAATAGTACAAAGGTCGCCCATGAAAGTTTGAGACAACAAAATACATAATTTTCTTTTAATTATTTAATTATATTCAATTTTAATAAGAATATTATTTTAATGTTTTATTTATTCTTGAATTTTGATTATAATTTTTTTTTCTAATTTGTATTAATAAAATTATTAAATTTATTCTAATAAATATTTAATATTCTCTATATTTCATTCTTATAATATTATAAATTAATTCGGCCGTAAAACTGTTTTTGCTTGGCTAAGAGCTCGTCTTCCTCGGACGTAAGGAAACAGGTTAACGGCCCAAGACCCAGAGGCATCTGGCAGGAGTGAAAGCCTGCTCCCTTACGGACCACCAGCGGGTTATTAAAGGTGGCGTGGTTTTCCTTGATAACAGTGATGATTCAAACCGACATTCGCGGATCGCAGCCAGAGATGGTTGTCCTCACTGTTGGTTTGACACCTGAGTTTGATAGGTTTTGCCACCTTCGGAAAAAAAAAAAATATTATAAATTAATTTAATTTATATATATATATATATATATATATATATAATTGTAATAAATAAAAATCAATTCTTAACAACTAGTTTATAATTAAATATTATTTTAATTAATTTAATAATTAATTAACTAACAACTAATTTTTAATTTTTAATCTTTCTAAGATTATTAATTTTATTTAATTCTTATAATATTATAAATTAATTAATTTAATTAATATAGATATACATAATTAAAATAAATAAAAACTAATTCTTAATGACTAGTTTATAACTAAATATTATTTTATTTGATTTAATAATCAATTTACTGATAGCTAATTCATAACTACTATTTAATTTAATAACTAATTCTTAACAACTAGTTTATAACTATATATATTATTTTATTTTATTTAATAATTAATTTACTAATAGTTAATTCATAATACCTAGTTTTAGACCCTGATGTATCCTTGCTATTTAATCTTTAAGATTCACTATTTTTTTCACTTTTGTGTAGAAAATGAACCATATTAATTGGTTCAAAAGACCAAATCCTAATAATATGATTAGTTTCAAAAACATTTTTATTTACAATATAAATCACAAAAGTCTAAATCTAACAAAAAAAAAATCAATTATTATTTGTAACCCAATGAAAATTTAAAAAAAAAAAAGAAGGAAAAAATGTAATTATTCTTAGCAAAATAAAATTTTGAAAAATGTAAGGGTGTAGGTATTTAAGATCTTTGATATCTGTAATGTGTTGGAGGTGATTCCTCCTGAAATTATAATGCTCCCAAATTGTCAAATTCTACAATAAAGAAGAGGAGTCTTCGTGTACAATGAAACAATGATTTTTTAATATAAACCTGTGGTCATACTTTCATTAATACAATTTTATTAGGCAAAATAAATATTTAAATTAACAAAGGTTTTTATGCGAAATAAATATAAAGTTTTTAAAGAATTTCTAATTAAATATATATCATATTTTTATTATTTTTATTAAATATTATTTATTTATTACAAAATATTATTTAAATGTTTATATATATTTTTATGGATATCATTTTTATATTAAAATAACAAAAAAATAGTTAAATAATATTAATATTCTTTAAAAAATTATAATAGACATTATTAATGGTGAATAATTTATTATATATTAAAATAGTAATTTTAAAATATTTGTAGCTTAAGAGGGTGGTGAAGTTGGCAAACACCATATTATGAAGTATTATGTAAAGCATAAATTTCATAAGATTTAAGGTTCAAATCCCCATAATCAACTCCATTAGTGATGACATGGTGTTTTGTTAAGGCACTCCATGGTGAAAATGTCACTGGTTCAAAACCTCATGGGTAAATATCTAGGGTGTTATGTTAAGGAACTTCATGGTGAAAATGTCACGAGTTCAAAACCTCATGGACGAAGAACCAATGATACTGAGGGCTAGTGTGGCATGGTCTAGGTGTGATCCCCGAGTGATTTTGATGGCTTAGATGCTCTTAGGTCGTGGCTACTCAAGCAACAAGTTAGGTCACTCGTTCGAAACTATGTGGGCAAAAATTCAGCCATGCTAATGGTCAGTGTGGCCTAGGTTAGTTGCAATCCCATGATGATTTTGACAGCTTAAATGCCCTTAGTGTTGGAAAATGTAACTAATTTATTTCCTCATAGTTGTCATTTAACTCATGTATCTATCAACTGGAGAAAGAAAATGCTGTAAGAACAAAAGAAAATTTTAATTTTGTAAAAGCATGGGTTTCATTGTCAAAATATTTGTTATTAGGTCTCTTAGGGTTTACATGAGTCAAAGTGTCCCTTTCATAATGTAAAAGACCCTTCCAGGAATTTGTATCAAGAAAAGAAAAAGTACTTTGTATGTGGAAGTGTCTAGAATGATCCCAAGGCCAAGTTGGCCAACTAGGAAGAAGTCAACCTAGAGAGGGCTAATGGAGCCTCTTTGAAGGGCTATCTAAAGAAGAGATTTGACCTCATTTAAACATAATAAGCAAGCATCTATTAGGCTTGATCTACAATTGGAGTGTTATGCACATGACTTGCAAGAATAACATAGTGCCAAAAATATGAAACAATAATGCCAAAAACACAGAAATATAACATGAATTGAAACAAGTTGCAAAGATATTTTACTGCTTAGAAGTAGGATATAATGTTCACTTGCCTTTTCAAGGGGGCAACCTCCAATAGAGTAGAGCTCAATTACAATAAAATTTTATGATTCTTCCCATGCTATCTAAGCCTATTTATAGTTTCATGACATCCAAAACCCTAACTACTAGTGATCGGTTGCATAATACAAGTTAGCCACTTTATATATTAACTATGGCCCATTTATAACTAATAGTGGTCCCTTCTCTATAATACGAGTCAACCAATTGCAATTATTATTAATGTGGATAACCGTTTATAGGATTTATTGACTCGACTAACTAACTATGACTCTCACAAGGCCCCTTGAGCTTATTACATAACGAAATGGGTTAGGGTTGGACCCTAACATGTCCTACCCCATCAAAAGAAGCTTTTTCCTCAAGGTTGAAGCTACAGAAACTACTGAAGAATAATGGTTGGTTCCCATGTTGCATCTTATAGAGAGGTGTCTTTCCACTTGATGAAGACTTCCTTAATCGTGTGGTCACGAAGATGTATTTTGCGAGTGTTGGGGACCTATTCAGGTCAAAGCCAAAGTCAACCTTCCTCATCCAATTATGGCAGACTTGTTTGAAGTCTGCAATTGTTCCCCACAACTTTCTTGAGGCAGAACACATGGAAGATTGGGTGGATTTTTGAAGTAGTCATCAGGGCTAGTTTGTAAGTGACTCCTCCTATACGCTGAAGTACTTGATAAGCCCCATAGAATTTTGGGGCTAGTTTTTGGAAAACCTTTTCTTTAAGAGAGGTTTGATTCTAAGGTTAGAGTCGCAGGAACACCTGGTTACCTACTTGAAATGACCTCTTTGAATAATGTCAGTTGGCTTATTACTTCATTCAATTTTGAGCTTGATGTAGGTTATCTTTGAGATGAGCGATCATGGTGGCATGGTTCTGCAGGAGCTTATTAGCTGCCTATACTTTGGAAGATCTAGGGATATAAGATGCTGGTGAAGGTGGGAGTTGTCCATACACTGCCTCATATGGAATTATCTTGGTGGCTTCATGATAGTTAGTATTATACAACCATTTAGTTAAAGGCATCCACTGTACCCATTGTTGTTGCTTGTCTGAAGTGAAGAATCGAAGATTGGTCTCCAAATTTCTTTTGATTGCTTATGCTTGATCACCAATTTAGGGATGATCAGTTATATTCTATTAGAGTTGTGTGCTCCATAGCTTGAAAATTTCTTGCTAAAAATTGATGGTGAAAATTGGGTCTCATTCAAACATAATGGAATTCGGCTTGCCATGCAATTTGAATATTTGGTCCATGAAAACCTAAGCCGCCAATGTTGGGGTAAATGGGTGCAGTAGAGCACCAACATGAGCATATTTGGAAAGTATGTCAACAACCACCATGATGACTTATTTGTTGCTTGACTTTGGGAGACCTGTAATGAAATCCATGGAAACATCCGTCTAGATAGAAGCAATGAGTGCCATGGGTTGTAAGGTTCCTAGTAGCTTGATCATTTCCCCTTTGTTGTGTTGGCATACTTCATATTCAACTACAAAAGT